>JAFBJT010108631.1:12527-30633 GCA_016785325.1 Chascanopsetta lugubris
GGTTCAGGTGATGGATGGGGGCGTGTGTTGTGAGGCCGTGTGTTGGCTCAGAGATGAGAAGAACTCACTGGGTGCTGGCAGGCAAAGAGCCCTTTTTCAAACACCCTCCCAACACCTGTCCGACCGGCCCACAGGACCCGGCTTTAAACGCTCTCCACCCGTGCTGCCAGCGCAGAGGAGCCCCGGCACTCGCAGGGAAGACTTCATAATTGGCTTGTGTTTGTTCCTGGCCTTATCGGTGTATTACTTTCATGGATAACTTGGAACTAATTAATCAGGGTGCGGAAGGAGGGAGGCAGTAGAGAAGGGGAGCATTTGCTTTTCTCTCTCTTCACTCTTGCTCTCGCTCTCTTTTTTATGTTCTCTCAAATCCTAACCGCTCACACAGAACGCCCTTCCTGAATATTAGGAACGCTGATACAGACCAGGAGTGGTGCAGATAAAGGCTTTGAGACACTTTATATTTTCCCTAACATCCTTAATCCTATGTTTTAGTCTCACACTGTCCCTGCTGTTCTGTGTTTGTCTGCTGGCTGCCCTGAAGCACCGAGGTGCTCATTTGAATGCAAAACAACAAAAATTCATAAAAGAGAGGGGGGGAAAAAAACTAATCACACTGTGTTCAAATAATTGCTTTGATACAATCTAGGAATTTCCATCTAGTTGTGCCCCAGGAAGTAGCTTTAATGGAAACCGGCTCGGTGTAGTTGCTGTGCTCTGCAGCATAACAGTCCATTGTTACAAGAGTCTGACAAAGAGCAGATTCATAACGTAAACAATGTTCGATACACAGCCTCCAAACTTGGGAGATGTGATCGGCCTTGTTGTTGTCATTTAATTCTACACTTATCATGAAACTGTCGGTGAAGTTGCCTCATGTGAAATATAACCAAAGGTCCAGTGTGTACGATTTTGGGCCAATGGTTTCCAGTTCCAGTTGCAGAACTGTTTTAATTTATCGTGCTATCACTCGAATGTACTGATCATTTTGTATAACCATTTATAACATCAGGGGTTGATCCTTATAATGGAGGTTGCCATGTTTGCCATGCACCATGTTTTTCACAGGAGCCCAGAACGGACAAAACTGACAAACTAAAGACCTTTTGAAATCTATTGAAAACTGAGGGCTTCCCTTCTTGGAAGGCAAGAGTGGGGTTAGGTATGTTCAACTGCAATGTGCAACTTTTACCACGAGATGTCACTGAACAGAGATGTTATATGCACTGTGCCTTTAACATAATTAGCACGTTCTATGCCTTTATGTTGACCGCATGTACAGTAGAGTAGGCTCATCACTAAATCCCGCGCACTGTACCTTTTTATAAGTAAAAAAATTTCAATTTACAGCAGACACGTACATTAATGCAAAATTTGAGTACAAGTACAAACAGTATTGTCGACCATCAAGTCCAGCAGACACAAGTATCTAGTGTTGTATATACTGTATTATGTGTGTTTGTGTGTGTGGGTGGTAAAAATTCATAAACAACCGAGTCAAGTTCTGACCTTTGGACCTTTCTCACCACCACCTCCGATCACTGTATATCCACATACTCAACTGGTGATCATATAGCTTCTGGTAAAAGAATAAGGCTTGAGTGTGAATTATGAAAACTCAACTTGAAAGATGTGGTGCCTTTTCCAAGTGTCAATCTTCATGGGAAAAAAAATCCAAAATATGGTTTTAACAAAACTATTTCTGCTCCTCAGTATGAAAACCCTTAAACTTGACATTTTCCTGGCATCAGCTTGCCCCCCCCCCCCCCCCCCCCCCCCCCCCCCTCTCCACCTCCCCCCCCGCCCCCCCCCCACCGGCTGTGAAATCACTTCATGCAGCCGTGGCACGAGCTGTTGTTTGTATAGTATCTTGCCCACGAGCTCCTTCACCATAAAGGATGAGCAGCTGCTGCTGCCGGCTTCTCAGCGAGCATCTATATGTTCCATGCCAAAATACACAAAAGACACGAGACATGCATTTTCTCCCATCATCTGTCAGGGAGAGGAGACGCTGAGCTGCAGAGGCTGAGAGCTGATTGAGAGGAGATGACCTTTGTGTTCCTGCAGTTCAACAATATGAAGAAACCAACTTTCTGGTCACACAGAGGATCTTAAATGCTGCTCACACAAGCTATGTTGTTAAACTAACTTTCTCCGAGCAAATGTATTCTCACTATATATATAGTGTTAAGTCCATCATAGATTAAGTGGACCTTTGATTGTCTACTTTAGTCCCATCTGTGTTCAATGAAGACATTTGCCCCGAACATAAACAATACGAACATGGAGGCTGTGGCCATTTTTGGGGGGGTGACATATGACCATATTTGCACAGATGACCAAACTTCCTTATATGTCAGAAATGAATCAAGCCCTGGGCAGTCACTGACATCAGATTACTCTTGAAGGTGCAGTGTGTAAGATTTCTGTCATTTTTGTGACTTCTAGAAATATTACAAAATGATGACCTTACATTTTCATGAATTTATAATGCCCCAATTATTGTCTTTCTTTGCCATCACCCTAAAATGAGCCCATTAATGTATATTGACTTGAGGAGCAGGTCCTCTCTCTGGGGGCCGCCATGTTTTTACAGTAGCCCAGAGTGGACATAATAAACATTTTTGGAGTTTAAATGACAACTGAAGTCCACCATACAGTATTCTCGTAGAAAGGTGAGGGTGTGGTGATGGATACAACATGCAACTTCACCTCCAGATGTCACCGAATCGTACACACTGCACCTTTTCATATACACCGCATTAGACATGATGCTGATGTCAAGGCTGGAAATTGTTTTGACTCTAAAACAAGCTGTGTGACTCTGAAATTGCATGGAATGATCACATAGTCAGAGAGAGAGAGAGAGAGAGAGAGAGAGAGAGAGAGAGAGGTTGGCGCAGGCTTGTTGTGCTTCCCCTGATCCAGCCAGAGGAGCTGTCCAGGGTCCTGGTCTCTCTGTGCCAGCTGCTGGAGCCAGAGAACCCCGAGAGGTGGACAGCAAGGGAGGGCACAGGCAGCCACAGAGCTGTTGCTTATTTGACTTTGGATTATGGAGGTTGGCGATGATTTGTTTGTGGACCCCCGCCCCTCATCTGAGCCAGCACATGCTGTTGCTGTTGTATCAAAGCTAGTGAGCTAGCTAAAGATGCCGTGGGCTCTATATGATGTTGGCTGTGGAGTGGGTGTTCACATACACAGGCTAATGGAAGCAGCAGAGTAAAGACCTGTTCACTCATTGGTATTAAAAAGTGATTTCCAAGGCCTAATGTCCCTTTAATGGACGGTTATGAACATACCATTTGAATAATACACATTTTTGCCATTATATGTCTCTGGATCCTTGCAGTGGGGCTGTAGGCAACTCATGCCATTGCCAAATAATTGCACTTGAGTTTTCTGTCATGCTTCATCATCAGGAGGGAGCTCATGCCTCACGGAAATCTTGTATTATTTAAGACACAGCAGGGAACATATTTTCGGGTATAAAGCACTCTGACACACTTCTTTGGTGATGAAACATATCCTCATGCTTCAGCCCAGCTTGGAGCACTTTCACCACAAACCTATCATTTGAGTAGCGACCCATGGGAGATCCGCCTTGTCATTTTCTTTCTTTTTTTAATATCCCTCTCTCGCTCTCTCTCTCTCTCTCTCTCTCTCGCTCGCTCTGCTCAGCTTCGGTGTGTGGGAGGAGAGCAGAAGGGCCGGTGCATTAATGCCTCGTGCTTTCAAATGGAAAGCCATCAACTGGGGATGTGTCTTCATTTCATTTGCCTGGTAACTAACTTGGTAGGAGGGATGGGAAGTGTTGAGGATTAGCGGGCGGATGGACGGACGGACGCACAGCGCCGAGGTCTGTCGGGCTCAGCTGACTCTGTGTGATCCCAGCAGACTGTGCACACATCCACACGGGCCAGAGGGGAGAGCTGTGGAGGCTGTTTGGGAATATACAAGTGATGATATATGGACATGAACAGATTAATATAATGTGTGCTCATAAACATAGACACCGCACATAAGGTCTGGAATAAAATTTAAGTAATGCCATACATCATTTTCCAAACACTTTTTTTATATATTTATATTTTTATACACCGAATGTTGATAAATACATTTTCTATTTTTTGTTTGCATTTGTAATTAGCCATGCTCAGAACCTGCATGCACTGAAGTACATATGCCAGGCCAACAGGTGGCATTGTAACTTTACCAGCTTTTGTATTTTTTCTCTATGAAAACAAAATGAGCATTATATTTACCTTTGGAGTACAGAACAAATATTGTTTTCATTGGTCTTGCCATTTTTTATTGTGACAACAGAAAACAAATGTGTGTAGGTGTCGTTCCCACCACTATGGCACATGCATCACATTTCACATAGGTAGCTGCTGTTATTTGTGCTGCTTTAATTTTAGAAGGAGCGCAGTGTTACATTTCCATGCCTCCGCTCATATTAAATGGATTAGAATAGAAGCTTCAGAAAAGCAGATTGACTCCCACCTACATGACGCTTAGTAAAAACACCCACCCACGTGTGTGTGTGTGTGTGTTAGAGAGAGAGAGAGAGAGCAGAGTCTCACTTCACCAGGAGCTGAGGATTTCTGTCTTGAGCAGAAATAGAAAAACATGCTCTTATTATTGTTGCTGATATGATAACAAAAATATCTGAGTGAATTTTGACTTGGTTAGTTAAGGATTACCCATTTTTATTTATGAATCAAATATTCATCAGAGTAATTGCACAAAAAACAAAATCCCATTGCCTGTGTACCATGGTACCAGGTTGTATGTCATGATAGTTCCCCAAAAGCAAATCCAATGTGTTTTGCATGTAACTGACCTGTTCCTGATGTAAATCAAGGGCAGAATGATGAACTTAAATCTTACGCAATGAACCTTTAAATGCATTCATTTTGTAATGTTCTTAATAGCTTGATCCTATACATAAAGGCAATAGACACCATGACTGATAGCCTCGACTGACTTATGACTGGACGAGCACATGTATTGTTGTTACTATGCGCTCTCTCATTGGCCAGTCTTCATTTTATTGCTCCCTTTGTGATTCTAGGAGGAAGTGGTGATGGATCATTCATTTTTATTTTCAGTCAATGATCCGTGCTGGTAAATGATTAAAAAACAATTATCCTCATGGCCCTTTGAACCATCTTTAAACTCATAGTTTTGCTTTTTATTATCTTTTTCTGGCAGCAGCAGCAGCAGCAGCAGCAGCAGCAGCAGCAGACAGCTGTAATGTGTTTTCTATCTTACCTGATTGACACCAAACAGCTCAGAGAAAGATTCCATTTATCAAGTAAATCTACATTCAAGCATTTAGCAGCTTAAGATTCAGAAGAAAAACAAAAATCAACATCATTATTCCGCTCCAGTTGTTTTGTATTTGCTATTGTTAAATAGACGTTTCAAACAAGCCTTAAATGACAATGTACAGATAAAAACCCAGTTGTTGCAAATGACCAATCATGTTTGTGTTTATGTAAACAATAGAGTAAACATGAGTATATTTTGAGTGAACATGTGTTTGTCTAGATTGTCAATATACTAAACAGACAATTGTAATAACATGAATTGAATCGGTGCGCATGAGGCCATATACTATGTAAACACGTGCTTTCTCCCCATATCATGTATGTGATGATGTGCTTCCCTTATTTCACTTTGTCATGCATATAAACATGCTGTGATTCAGGTGTCGATAAGGCAGGAGCTGTGATATCAGTTTAGCCAGCCCCTGCATCTTTCAATGTATTTGAATGTGAGCTGTGTGTGTGTGTGTGTGTGTGTGTGTGTGTGTGTGTGTGTGTGTGTGTGTGCGTGTGCGTGTGTGTGTGCGTACGGGCGCCTGTAATCCAGACAGCAGCTGTGATACAACAGTATACACACAGCACTGAGTTCAGCTCGGGCTATTCATTCATCATCCTCACAGCTGGAAGATCACTGAGTCGTTTTTGAAGATGCGCTCCGGTAACCGGCTCGTCGTCGCAGCCACTTGTCATCCGTGCACTTGGCAACACAGTAATGGTGCCTCCGGGGCCCCTCAGAATTCAAGGAGTGACACTTTACTGCGGCACCTTAAGAAAACCATGCATTTTTAATATCCCTGTAATATCGGTTTTTACTCCTCCTCTCACTCGCACCTCTTCAGTCCTCCTCGAGTTTGATCGATAGCTGCTGTGCGTGTATCCGTGTGTGACTGTGGGTTTGCGTCCGTCGGTCCCGTTGCGCGGCGGCGTGGGTGGTTGTGTTTGTCGTGGCTATGATGAAAAGCTGTGAGATGAAAAGAACAAGCCCTTTAT
This sequence comes from Chascanopsetta lugubris, assembly GCA_016785325.1. Taxonomy (NCBI): domain Eukaryota; kingdom Metazoa; phylum Chordata; class Actinopteri; order Pleuronectiformes; family Bothidae; genus Chascanopsetta; species Chascanopsetta lugubris. The sequence continues at coordinate 18,848 of JAFBJT010108631.1, forward strand.
TATTTTCTCACAGAGATTTATGTGCAATCTTCCGCTGAGCCTCAGCAGCCCCCCGATAACGGAAGCCAGTAATCTCAGCCATGGATTTAGAGCTGGAGTCAAGGGGTCAACAACCTCGACACACACAGACACACACGACTCCCAACAAGTGATGGATCACCCACACCGCAGCAGGACAACACAAATCACAGTCATGTTGTGTCTGTCAATCAGGACTGACAGCTGCCATGTAAAGCTCCTTCAATGCCCCCTCCTGTGTATTTTTCCGCTCGCTCACACAGATTAATACTCAGTTTGGCCTCATCGTTGTTCCTGACGTAGTTTCCTGACACGAACTCTTGAATACGTTTCAAAAATGAGGTCACGACATCTTCCTGTGTTTTCATTCCCATACAAGGAGGACACGGCAGGAACATGTAGGCGAGGAATGGAATGTGTGCTGCGTGTGCAGGGAGCAGGATGTGTAGAGTCTCAACAGCTGACATCACATGTTTCTGTCTTTGTTGGAGTATAATGAGGGGGGGGGGGGACAGTGTTGGTGGGGGTCTGTGTTAGTGGGCTGAGTTAACCTATCTGCAGAAGATGTCAAAAACACTCCCGGGTGCAGGGGAACGTCCTCAGAGCTCATCATTTCATGATCACAGCTGCACTCCGACCTCACAAAGCCTCTACTTCATCATGGAAATCACAAAACAGATGCCACATTTGACCCAAACGTGACCTATGAGCTTGGAGATACATGTCTGTCCACATCTTGGTGATGTTTGACTCTCCTGCCATACCGATTTCACAGAGAAAGCATTTCACGATTTGGACATAAACGTCCGTATCAGCCAGAAGTGGCAGCAGTGGAGCAGGAGCCATGGCAGGTGTGAATGATGTGTTTACATATATATGCCTATGAAACCTGCCTATTATTGCAAATAGCTCTCCGATCTCTCCAAATGAACACTCTCAGACAGTTGTACTACTTTTGTTTTCGTTCAGCCTTGCATCCATCACGGTGAGAGTTGTCATGGTTATACCCACTCTTTGGGATCACAGGGTCATTTTTCAAAAAAGATGTGTTTGTATGCTCTGAAGAACGTCTCTATTATTTGTGATTCTATGTTTAGTTCCTGTGGAACATCTTGGGCTGTTGTCACATGGCAACTTCTCTGAATTTCCACGCTCTGGCTTTTCACTTTCTTCCACATGTGTGTTGGACTAGAATGACTTTCTATGAAACGTAGTGAAGGTATCTGTAATCATCCCCCCGGTAATCAACAACCTTTGATACCATGGCTGCTGCTGCTGCTGCTCCTGCTGCTGCTGCCGCCGCCTGCAAAGGGTGTTTCACAAAGCCTCAATGACTCATATGATTACTGTTATTAATCAGGGTTTGGTGAATGGACACTAATTTACGCCTTATTTTGCATTGATAATCCTTGTGTACGCATAAAAGTACACATTTGACGGAGGAAATGAGTTTCAAACTTTTCTTTTACACCATTAGAGGAGGAATTTAAACACAAATACACATCATATAACCTGTGGCCTATATAAGTCCCTCATCCCTGTTCTGATGAGTCAGCATGCCAGTGTGACAGTGCTCTCCCAGCCATATACTTTGAAAGCCACTGGGACAATTACTGAGACACATTGACACGAAAATGTAATTATATTGTCATTAAATGATAATTAAAAACATGGCCTTCGTAATCCCAGTGGGGCCACTAACACCACATTTACCATCAGCCACAGCAGCTCAGTGGTGACTCAGGCAGGCAATGAGAGGAGCTGCCAGAAGCAGCAGCAGCAGCAGCAGCAGCAGCAGCAGCAGCAGCAGCAGCAGCGTCGCTTCTTTGAAAACGATTTCCTTTGCCAGATGTAAATACCCCATCTCTTGCAAACGCACATATCCAACACGACATTTAGTTTAGCTGCAGATGGCAGCTCAGTTCCATGCACATAACAGACTGCATGCATCTAAAGACTTTGGACTCACACTGTCTCATACTGCTGCGTCCACAGTAACATTTGAATACTCTACTGTACGAGAGAAATCTGCCACCCTGCCCTGGCGCTGTATCTTCAGCCACAGCAGCAGTGTAGGTTGAGAGGGAACGATGATTGAATCTGAAGCATTTCGGGATTGGCTGAGTCGTCATGTTGAATAGAATGGCCCCGGGATAGTGGGATGGGTTTTTATTTAAAAAATCACGTCACGTATTTATCCAATACATTATGAGCAGAAGTAGAATAGAATAGAATAGAACTTCATTCATTCTCATAGTGGACACTGTGGTGTTACAGCAGGAAAAAACTACAGGGACAGAAATGACTATGATAATGATTCTAATTACAATAAGTGTTACATATTGTATGTACTACATACACACATGTAAAAAGAAGCATCCATATATATGTATTTATTCACACACACACACACCTGCATATACATGCTTATACATAAACATACATTTATATGCATATGCACATATAATCGTACCTATACAATATATACATATAGACATGTATATACTGTGTGTGTATGTATTTGCTTTGCACAATGCATTTTGCATTAGAAGCCGCTATGGCACAAAGCTGCCGATAAAACTCTTGATTGCTGCTTGTGAAACTGTTGTTATGTTCTTATGATGATTGCTTCCATCCAATCATGACCTTCTATCGTTCATCCACTTCGGATCACTTGAGACTGGTTTGTGCCGAATGATGATTTCACAGTTTAGGTTCTACAATAACCTCTTATTTAGGGCTTATCTGAGACCGAGCCCTGCGTCAGGGCTGGATGTTGCTGCCGTTGATCTGAAGTTATAAGTGTGTCCGATTCCTTTTACTTTCAAGGTTTCGTAAGACTTCATTTCTCCAGTGCAGAAAAGTCTGATCAGGTTTTCGCAGTTCAAAAGTGTCGCATGGCTCGAGGGGCAGCTGTAGGCGTCATTCGTGTTACCCCGTCCAATCCCCCCCCTCCCATGAGCACATGGTACACAACACGCCGGCAGGCATTTTTGAATACCCAAATCCGTTTGGACGGCTGCAGAAGTTGGACCTTAGATGTGTTACCTCTTTGATGGAGATAAGAGAAAACTGATTCAGTCAGGGAGGAGGCAACTCTCTCCTGGTTCTCCGCTCACACTGATCCTGCCGCAGCCCAACAACAGCGGCGCCCCCCTGGAGCAGTGGAGAACGAAAGTATCTGAAACAACAAACAATTCGAGGGATCAACTTGTTCCTGCTTGTGATTACGTGCACCTCAAACTCTGCCTGGCAATGCGGGGAACAATGTGCGAGCGAGAGGAAGTAGCTTTTCAAAAGGCGCTTATGATGGGGTGCAGTGTTAATCCTTTCCAAGTCCTCTGCTCGCTCTCCTCCTCCTCCTCCTCGTCCTCCTCCTCCTCCTCCTCCTCTTCCTCCTCCTCCTCCTCCTCCTCCTCCTCAGCCACCAGCATCACTTCATCTCCCCAAGGACGAACCCATTCAACGAACAATCCTCACATTTGTGTCTGGTCGGCCAAAAGCCACACAGAGAGTCTCATTAGTGCCTTTTTACAAAGAGGAATATTCATAAATAGTGTAGAGCTCGGGCCATTATGTCTGCTTGGCTCAATGACTGACTTTTCTTTGAAGAAAAGGCAAGAGGATGTGTCCAAACTTTGACTTATCTTAGAAAAGAAATCATTGCAACTCGGTTGTGAGATATTTCTTATCTGTGCAATTGCCAAAGGAGCGTACACACACACACACACACACACACACACACACACACACACACACACACACACACACACACACACACACACACACACACACAGCGGCTCAGTGTTGTGTGGAGCTCAGCTGGGCTTATGCGTTTACCCACCTCAAGTCGCCGCCACTTACCTGCTCTATTGACTGTTAAACAACAGGCCTCAGTCAAAGTGCACCTCTGAGCAGGAGAACTGCACATTTAGTCATAAAGTGCACGAGGCTCGTTTCACAGGCTGCAGATGATGGTGATCACCACAGCTGCTGGAGGGATGTTAGGGCACTTTTTACACAACACACGTTGTTTCCATCGCCTCGGCCGAAGAGGGTGTGTTTTCACATTGATCGTCCGCCCTGAGAGTTCGCAGGATTGTGCAAGAACCACAGAAGGGCGTGGCACCGGTCAAGAGGGGGCATCTTAAAGGTACAGTGTGCGGGATCTAGTGACATCCAGTGGTGCAGTATCCAGTGGTTGAACCCCATCCTTCCCATCCAAACATGATGGAGACGCTATGGTAGCCTACAGTGAAGTGTATTTTGTCCATCCTGGGCTACTTTAAAAAACATGGCGCTCCAACATGGCAGCCTCCTCAGAGAGGATCTGCTCCTAATGTACATATAAAGAGCTGAAAGCAACAATCATACATTTTGGTCATTGTGCACGAACAGGAAACATCTGTAATTTCACATAAATCACACACTTTTATTCGTAGCGCATGTCACTTGTTTTGTTCTTTCTGGAATGTTTCCGACAGAGTTCATTCAGTCTATGTCATCTGTGTATTTGCGCTAATGTCTGTTTTACACGTGACACTGTCTGAGTGACAGGTAGACGGACTAAAGAGTGAAAGTAACAAGTTTGATCTTGAAGAACTGAACTGAATGACACTTGTCATGTGTGAGCAAAACTCCTGCTGAAAAGCTGCATGATGGGTCAAGTATGAGGTCTTAGTGTCTGAGTGTCTGGGCCTGAGTTTATGGGCATGAATGCGACTGACACATGGTGGTGCACTAAACTGAAAAAAATTATTTGGGTTCATTGTCAAATCCACAAATTCTCAGCAAATTCCCCTCAAACAAGGTTATGTCTGTCTCCCAGCTATGCCTGATCTATGCAATTCCAAGAATCGGAACAACTCCACAATCTTCCTCTGTCTTCGCTGCGCTCGCTAAATTCAGTTCAGGAGCTTTTGTATAATCCTGCTGTAAGAGTCAGACAAACAGCAATTAACACACGGGCTCTTTGGCAGATATAAGCAGCCTGTAGCGTCAATTCATATTCAGCGCAAACTTCACTTTGGCTATGCCACCATCCCGATTTAAAAAGTACAATAGTTCAAGCTCAAAATCGATGAACAGTCTTTGTGCGGTGACACACGGAAAGATGCTGCGATGATTTTTGAGTTTCTCTCTTGTAATTCCTCTGAACTTCTACAGTGGAGGTTTCTAGAGACGACAAGAGGCTGCGGAGGGGCGTCATCTCACAGATGTGATGGATGTGTGTGGCAGAATATCTCAGCCGACCAGAAAAGTAAACAGCTGCAGGTGGTGAGAGCATTAGAGGAGATTATACAGGTGGCGGGCTGCGGGGCAGACCTCGGCCCATTAGCATCAATACGGCGCCGGCTTTGGAGCCGCGTCGGCTTGCTGCTCCTAAGCCCTGCTTGTGGGAGCCCACCGCCCCCCACCGCCCCCCCCACCCTGCTCCAGATGTGAAGCTCCGCTAAGCTCACCTACACCCAAGCGAGGAGTGATGGGGGCTTAGCGTCCTGATCAGAATTCTGGGTCTGCTGTGCTGTATTTCCTTAAAGGTGCAGTGTGTAAGATTTGGTGACATCTAGAGGGGAAGTTGCATGTTGTGTCCATCCCCTCACCCTCATCCTTCTGAACATGTAGGAGAACCTACGGTCGACTTCAGTTGTCATTAAAACTCAAAAGATGCTGAGTACGTCCACTTTTACAACTGTAAAAAAACATGGCGGCCCCTGTAGAGAGGACCCCCCCCCACCACCCCCTCATGTAAATATACATTCATAGGCTCATTTAAGGGTAATGGGGGAAAAAACATAAAACATTTGGGTGATTACAAATTCATCAAAATATCAGTATCACAGATCCCTTTTATTTTATCATTCTTAATTTTATTTTTATAGACTTTATATTTAGGGTACCCTTGTTGTTTTTCCCCCTTAGCACCACCAGAGTTGTCCTTCAATCTCGTTGTACATTGTGTATAATGACAATAAAGGCATTCTATTCTATTCTATTCTATTCTAGTATCTAATTGTTTTGTAATATTTTTTGGAAGTGTCAAAAATGACCAAAATCTTACACACTGCCCCTTTAGATAACTCACAGTAGACAGCACTCTAGCTTCAAGTCAGCACTTAACAGCATACAATACATCCCAGCAGCATACCTTGGTGGGGGTCAAAGGGCCGTAGACTACGGCACAACAGCATGTCCAAAATACAAAACTCGAACTTGAATCCATCACATCTACTCTCTGTTCTCTCCGTGGCAGCGGGATGGTAAGGTTACCGTGTGTCTCCTTTCTCCTCTCATCAGTCCCTGGTGGGCGACACACACTCACCGGTGAAGCATCTATGGTTTGAACCAAACGTCCGGCAGCGTCCTCCCGACCAGCAGCCTCGCGTTTGATTTCCTGTGCCATCAAATGAATTCCAAATGTCGCGCGGGCGTCCGCCGTGGCCTTTGGCAATCTGTGCCGTCCCGAGGATGAGGCTGACGAAGTGCTCCCGCGCATCGGAGTGACATGCTTTATTGTCGACCTTATGTCAAAACAACGCGGTGATAATTACCGAGCAGTTTTACGGCGCCGCCGCCTCGCTCCTCGGCCATGTTGCTGTTTTCCATTGATATCCGGCACAGAGGAAACGGGGGGGAGGGAGGTCTTTGATTTTTTAATTTCTGTCTGTGCAGATTGATTGGCAATTAGACAGGCAGACGGCAGACTCTCCACCCAGGTTTTAGGGACAGGTATTGGCGCCGCAGGGCCCCTCACTGCGCCATTGCCTTGCATTTTTTTGATAAGGTGCCAGTGTGTGTGTGTGTGTGTGTGTGTGTGTGTGTGTGTGTGCTACCACAGGGGCATAAAAATGAGCCACGCTCTTATTTGCACTCCTCTTTTCTCTCGCAGGGAGCTGCTTTGTGAATGCTAAACAGTGTTTTCTCTATCTTCAAACGGCGACAGTGGATTGATCCCCTCGAGCAATGGAGGAGTTTTCCATCAAATCTGCGATCAATTTGCACTCATGCCGTTCCCGCCATCCACCGACCGAGAGCGGGGATGCAGAGCTCATTTCAGATCAGGAGCCACTCTCTTGGTGGTGTTTGCCTTTTGTCTTTGGTTCGGTTCTTTTTGAAGACATAGACACATGGAGACAATCTTTGAAATTCCTCCATTGAACGATGGTTAAAACAGGAAATTGTGGGAAAAAAATTTGAAAACTATTCAAATGAAAAGCTCTCAAAGCGCATGGTTACTTTGAGTTCAGAGATCTGATATTCACCAAGACGCAAATACCTCAGGCTATAAAGAATATTTCAGTCAGTTACAGTTTACATGTACAGGCCATATTTTCCAAATGACAGTCTTATGGAGGGAAGGAGGAACAGATGGGGTTAGGGTTAGGGTGAATGAATGAATGGATGAATGGATGAATAGATGGATGACACACTTCCGTCTATGGTTCCATCACATCCTCGTGTGTTCCACCACTGGAGTTAACGCACTCTGCTGGACCCACGGAGTCTCTGTGGCTTCCCACTGAAGAGGGTGAACGGTTCAAGTGTCTCTCGAATTCAGCTCCTTCCTCTTGTGATGAAGCGATGGCGGACGTCTTCGAAACCTCCATTCAGCCAAGGGGACACAGTTTATTTCCATTTGTCAGGAGAGATGGAGTCATATCCCTCTGCAGACGCTGGAAGCTGCTGTGTCACTTTCTCCCCGTCACTTCCACTCCCACTGTCACTGCCTCGCTCGCGAGGAAGTGAATGTGACGGGTCATATTGTCGTTCCGATTGTAACAATATACTCATTTTCCATTCATGAGCTCCACTCCTCCTTTGATGCCATTCCCTGCATTTTTCAAACAGATACGAGCAACTTCTTTGAAGTTCCGACTCAGGGATGAAATATAAAATGTATTCTAAGATTTGTTTGACAGCCAAAGTAATTACTGTTTCCTCCTCTTTTTTATTTATATGCACTATCTTCGGCCGTTTCTTTGTTTTTCCTCATTGCCATTTGGAAAATGATGCCTGGGTGGATAGAAATAAATGATGCCTCTTTCAGTGTAAACAAAGGCGGGAGATGAGGCTGAGTCATGAGATGCAAACAAACTGGATGAAAGGAAACTTTAAACCCTGGTGCGTACGTTGGAAATTCCTGAGCTCGATGGCAGACGTCCCAAAATGTGACTGTTTATTTAGTTTCAACAGGTGAAAAGAGGAGAGCCGACAGGGCGAGTGTTCTGTGGTTTCTGTGGGTAAATCACCTTGAAACAAAGGTGATTACACCGCCATTATGGATCTGATGTTAAATCCTTTATGTCTTCAATAAAAGATGAGAAAGAAATTACAACGCACATCAGTCATATTTTGACGTAGACCCCTGGCCGTCCTTCCATGTTTTTAGATATGCACTCATTTCTATTCATATCAGATGCAGATTCTGATTCTATACTCTCATGTAGTGACATAATATTTATTCAAATAGGAGCCAATAGCCTTTCGGGATGAAAAGCTACAATCTAGAAGCTCATCACACAGACTTAGCAGTATCTGAATACTTTCCATCATGGTCCTTCAGAGCAGGGATCCCCATCCGCCGGTCCCCAGACCGGTACCGGTACATGGGTCATTTAGTGCCGGGTTGCAAAGAAAAAAGAAACCGTGTTTAAAATTCTATTTTCTATTCTATTCTCATTTGTCTTCCGATTATTTCATTTTTGAAAAACGACCACTTCCGCCCTGGTCGCACGTCACTGGCGCTGCACTGTCATGCATCAGCAGGCAAGCCGTCGCAATCTTATTTTCACATCAGCACGTCATGTCTGTCTCCTGTCCTTCGCCCTCTGTCTCACAGCGGAGCCATCCGAAGCACGTACACACACACACACACACACACACACACACACACACACACACTGACACGAGCCCGTGCTCGTAAACACTGTCCGGACTGAGAAAGCACGTCGGAAAGTAATACTTCAGTTCTGATAATGACTGTTGTTACTAAAAGAAACACATGACTATCATGATTCATCTTGTCCACTGGTCCCTGGTACAAACAAAGGTTGGAGACCCCTGCATCAGAGGATCCTCAGTCTCACCTTACTCTATCATATGCTGTCTCGACATTCAATTAAGTAAACCAGTGCTGTTGTGTTGTTTTGTGCCACGGGTGCCAGCGGGCGACCACATCCCGACATGTGCATGGACGAAATTTCTACTCTGTAAATGAATAAATTTGATATGTCTGTAAGAAGCAGCCATCTCAAGCAAAATCCATGCTGCCATGAACAGACGGTTACAGCACGGTTACAGCATGCAAGCATGGTTGTGAAGCATCCTATCCACCAGAGGGCAGCATAGAGTCTAGAGTTTCTGACATAAAACATGGTGGACAGAAGACGCATCACTGGGCCCTCAGTTTCAAATCCTCTCCAATAAAATGTCCACCATTATCAAAAATATCCGCCCTATTTATTATTTTTGTCATGCACTGCCCCCTGGTGCTTTCTAATGGTATCGGTTTGTTTTTGCCAAATCCATAAGGAATATGAACAGACGGCCGTGTCAGTTTCCTTATCTGATGTTGAGCATGAATCAATTTTCTAATGCTAATGCACGAGTGAAGGTGGACATTGAAATGAATTTCATGTCATATTGCTTGAACTTTTAATAAAAAGAACGACTATCTTCAGCGGCCACTTTGATTTAGATCTGACCAAAGCCAAAGCCAGACATTTTCATACAGATATGAGCTTCTGACTCTATCATTTCATTGATTGACACCCGAGTGGAGTCTCATCTAACGTGGTGTCACTGATCTCAAATCATCGAACTATTCCTTTGGGGGTGAGAGTTCGACCTCTCACTTCATGGCGATGTTGTCAATATTAAATCACTGCTGTGAGCAGATATCACATGTATGGACACGCTTCCAGTGTTTATTATGTGTCTTCCGCAGGGTCACCTTTATTGGTGTGGAGCTATAACTTGGTTCCTGAAGGCTCTGAAGCTGATGCCCTCATCTCGCGTTTCCTCGCCGGGATATAGCCGAGCACTGAGCGCCGGTGTGGAGAGTTGATTAAAAAGCTATAAGAGACGGACAGAGAGAAATTCTTTGAGAGAGATATAGAGAGAGATGCACGGTGGCGGTCGGATGATCGTGTAGCCACTTGAGTATTGCCTGTGATGGCTAACTTCATTGAGTGTGAGTTCGCGCGTGGACACGCTGTTGGCTGATAATGAGTAATGCAGTCAATATCCTCCTGACAGATGCGACGTGTTCGGGTCGGACACGCCGCAGTGCAGCTCATATCCGCTCGCTGGCTTCAAGTGAAGGACCCGGCCCAGGGGATGGGATGGTCATCTGATGCGCCACTCTCGGAGTTTGTCTCCCGAGCTAATAAATCAGGACAGAGTGAAGCTCCAGGCCGCGGGGGAAATGCCATTTAATTTACAGTTAATGAAAACAAAGTGACTCGCTTCTTCCCCCACCCAAAGCCACAGTGACTGTATTTATGCAGAAAATGAGAAATTGATTTTCAACCCAAAGCCAGACCAATATGTTTGCTCATAGCAGGTGCGACAGGTATACAATACATCACTTAAATGGCGAGGTGCAAATTCAGCAGCATTAATGAAATTCGGTGCAAGACATATGAATTAGTCTCAGTGAAAAGTTTATCCAGACTATGGATTTGAAATTAAACTTTATACCACTTTATTTACTTTTCTCCTCAAATATCAGCCCCGAATACCCTGAGGAAACCTCAGCCCTGACTTTCTGTGCTTGTTCATTTTGTTCCATGACTGCATGAAACCTATTCATCCATTCCAACCTTTGTGCAGTTTTTCTGCATTTCGTCGGTAATACGATGATCAATCTGATTTGTATAACTTTAGTTTTTTGTTTTTTTAGCCTTTAAGACCTAAAACTATTCACAACAGCCTGCCTGCCTGATTTGATGGAACAGATGTCAGTACTAGTTTGGTGTTAAACTATATGTGCTCAAAGGGACTACTTTTGATTTTTGTTTTGCGAGGGGTGGGGGGGAGCAGACTTAGCAGTGAAGTGGCTCACGACTCACTCTAGTGGTTGGAAAGTGGCATTACAGGGTGGCAGTACCTGCGTTGGCTGCATCCTCTATTAATGTCTCTGGTATCATGATGGGACTGTCCTACCTTGTCAGACTGGGAACTTGACACTGGTTGTGCTTGTGTTCACAGTGGAATACAAACCTCTGGAAGTTGCCAAGTACTTGAAGAAAATGGCAGCATGCAGTAGTACAGCAGCTTCTTTAATTGTACTTGAAAAAAGTCAATGATAGCAGTCAATGATTTGAAATTGCTACTTTGGTGTGTTTCTGGGGACAATGGTAGCAGATTTACAACCGGCTATAAAAGAATGGATTTCAGATTAAAGTCCGTTAATATTAGCTGTATGAGATAAACAAACGCATACCTTTAAAATGTTCTTTTGCAGAAACTGAGTCTTCTGGGAGACTTTCTAACCTCTTCAGAAGTGCCACACAGAGTAGTAGTTGTGGAACAAGGGGAAAACAAGGGTTACGAGAGAGAAGTTTGAACAAATCCTCTCTGGGTGAAAAGCTGGGCAGTCGCGGGATCGGTCAGAAATGAGTTTTCCCCTCGTTTGATCCCAGCGCCTGATGTGCTCAATGAGAAATCGATGGATTTCTGCACCAGTGCTGACGCAGCAAAGCCACGGCTGCCCCGGTGACTTCATCAGCCCCCCCCCCACACACACACACACACCCCCACTTATC
>JAFBJT010108631.1:34282-45421 GCA_016785325.1 Chascanopsetta lugubris
TCATGTGTTTGATACAACGTTTGGATAGAGTCTGTGCATCCTCTGTCATCCCTCTTTCTCCTCACGCCGTCCATCCCTCTCGCTTCTATATCCGTCTCGTGTCCAACTCACATCTCCTGCAGGCCGAGCCCAGTCTCCAGCCGGCCAGTTCCATCTCCTCATATATATATATATATATATATACTCTGCACACTGTCTTCAAATGCAGTTTGGCCGCCTGCCCGAGTCGCCAGTGCAGCAGGCAGACTTATTTACAGCCACATATCACCAGCATCTGGTGGGTGTTGGCTTCCAACCTCGTGGGCTGATTAACATCTCCAACGCGCCGCGACGGGCAGAGGAACCCGTGTCGTAATTAAAACGTGTGTCGCCGGTGTTTGTTTCTAACACTCACCTATTGTTGCCAGTCGTCTCAGAAACTTTGTCGCCCTTCTTCTTTAGCTTGAGCTGAGAGAGGAATGACACATATGCTCAAATTGGCGTTAGTCAGAGCGAGTACAGCACAACACGTACAGTTCTAAACATTTCAAAACCACTCCACATGAGCCGGTACCTTGCATTAGCATCTAACGGAGAGTATTCATTGTGGGTTCACGTCGGACATTCGCATATTCAGTGAGCTGAATGCAGTGTGGGCGAATAAGACATCGGCGGTAGTGTTTCCAGATAGTTTATCGAATGGATTCGACCTCATTTAGTCTCTGTCAACAGTCCATAGCAGATCTATAACATGCAAATATCATCCCATTCATCCTAATCACCCTTAGCTAGTGAAACGATATGAGTCAAATATCTACATCCACTTCATCGGACCCCGTTAGATATTTCCCTCAGTTGCCTATTGAGGAAAACATGTTGTAACGTTGGGCACATTGCTCAAGGCAATGTGAGGCTGGAATAGAACCTACAACCCTCTGGTTACAGGACGAGTACTCTAACAACTCAGCCACAGCCGCCCCTAGTGGTATTCTTTATTCTATGTAAATTGGTGGTGTGTCTGTAGCTCAACAGTCCCTGTGAGAAATCACATTGAAATTCACTGGAATCCAGATTCTTATTTGACTTTGAACAGCACATGAGTTGACCCGCCTACATTGACCCCTCTGATCCAATGGGAACGCCCAGTTACGCAACTCTGAAATGGAGCCACGCCTTTGTCCAGACGCCGCCAATGAAAACCAAACAAAGAGGGCGATGATGTAATCCCTGTCATATTGCAAAGCGCAATATTTACGTATTCCTTTCAAATGACCAATGGAACCAACCTACCACACAACCAATCAGCCCATCAACACGCTGACTTCCGCAGTTGTGCGTTCGTAAAATTGCACGCCCGAAATCCGTTGCAAGTCCCTGCTAAATAATCTGCTTTTTCCATAAAGAATTAGAATCTGCCAAACACAACAATCCTCTGTCTCCAGCGTTGGCGGCGCGGCTGTAAAAGCCTTAATCCCAAACGTATCGGCGCGAACATAAAATGCACAGAATCTGCGCCACAGAAAATAGGCTAATAGAGGCCACGCGGGCACCATGTGTGCTCCTTTATATGCCCTGCTCGTTTTATTGGTGACCCTGCGATAAGTGGCGACCTCAGTCTGAACCGTCCCTCTCTTATAGCCCCCCTGTCCGCCGCCAGCGCACCGAGGCTCCGCCTCCTATTCAGATGGTTGACCTTAGAGTCTCAATCTGATGGTCGTTTTATGGCGTTTTCTGCTTTATGGGATTGTTGTGAAAAAGATTGGGATCAGACGAATGGGGCGAGAGAGGGAAGGAGAGAGAGAGAGAGGGGGGGGGCGGGAGTCAAACAGTGGTGAGTCACAAGAGAATTCACCTCTTTTATAATGCTTTCATTGATATTCCATTGATATTAGATAATTAGAAGGATGAGTGATAACGGCTGATGTCACTCTCCAGTGTTTCCTCAGTCGACCTTTTAACAGTGAGCTTTCAATAAGAGTTTTTTGGGATGGATGCCCTTTTGGGCAATCATCGGTGACCTTTCCCCAATTTAATTCCCGTTAATACAAATACCAACCTCTGAAAGTTGCATATAAAGTCACATTTACGCAGCTCATTACGTCCATTACCTACGTTTTTTACCCTCACAGTCAAAACGGAGACAAATTGGACGGAGAGAGACGGAAGGAAATCGAGTAAATATGCATAAAATGTGACATTTAGACGTAAATAGACATTTCAGAAAAAGCAAACCGAGAATCAGAGAAACTACGTGGAGATGAAAAGTCACCGCGTCGCCACGGAAACAGAAAAACCGCGTCGCCACGGAAACAGAAGCTCTGCAGCTTCAGTCAGGAGGAAGCCGATCATGTGACTCATTGTTTGTTTGCAGGTATTTGATCATAAACATTTGGCACCTTTCAGATCAACCTGACGGTGGCGCTAAAGAGACGACTTCACTTTGTCTAAAACATTGTCCTGCTTTCCGTGGACATTTCATCAGAAGTGGATTCAGGAAGTTCAGACAGACGTAGTGGTCAAACAGAGGTACTGCAGCTCGTGACGCTAACGAGACTCGTTTACTCATTAGAATCTCCATCTTAAATACTCACTCGTTTTTTATTTCTTCTGTCTGAGTGTGAGGACTGAAGAGCGCCCCCTATGGGCTGCACAGCTCCTACAAGCAGCTGAGTCACTGGCTTGTTTTTGTGCAGCTCATATGAAAGAACGAGGCTCCGCCCCCCGGTCTCATCACACGCCCGTGATCACATGGTTTCCATCGGTGATGTCATGGAAACGCTTCCACGCAGCCGGAACCGAAGCGTCTTGATTTTTTCACATTTCCTTTCAGCTCTGCTCCGTAAAAACATGACGCAGCCATTTTCCCGCCCTTAGATTTTCTCTGGTCATGTTTTCCTGTACAGATCCTGTAAATATCACCTGTCGTCTCCCGGATGTAAATGTGGAGTTTTACAAATAATAGAAAATATAAAGTGTTGAAAAACCACGAGTCATCGTCTGCCTCTCTCTTTTCTCACATTGATGCAGTTTCACTTTTCACCAGCAGGTGGACAGAAACATACGACTCGGTCTAGTGGCGAAGGAGAGGTATTACAGAGTGAACGTACCACCAGCTTAAAAATGACGCACTGCCCCTTTAAAGGACACGAGTGAAAGAAGAAGAGGAGCAGGAAGAGGAGGAAGAGGAGGAGCTCTGAGTCAAACATGGAATCTTTATTTTTCGGTTAGATCAGCGTTAGAAAAAGCAGAGGACGACGGCGGCGTCCTGACGTTTGATTGTGACCAGGACGTTTTGTGTTCGCGCCTCAGGACGTCAGAGGGCGTCGCGCGTTTACACTCGACATCCACGAGTTTCTGAGGGAATCAAACCTGTGATTTATTTATTCAATGATCTGCACAGAACCGACAGCAGCAGGTGAAACGTTGTCTGGAACTTCCTGTGCGTGGGGGCGGGGTGTGAACAAGCTCCGCCTCTTCCTGGTTCAGACAGTCACCTGTTGGTTGAGCGTGAAGAGACGGACGGGGGAGCAGCGAAACAAACCCACTGGTGGTGACTTCCTGTTTCCTCCTGCTTTATTGCTTCTCTGAACGTCGTCGCAGACTCGAGCCGCCGCGGCGGGAAGCGAACAAAAAACGTTCCTCGGGACTTTGACGGGAAAGAGGACGAAGGTTCCAGTTCATCAGGAAAAAGAGTTTCTACAGAATCAGAAGAATTTATTCAACCAAGCAAATTTTATATTTTCAAGATCAAAGAAAAACGTCGGAGGAATCGAAGATTTAAAGACGAGTCGCTGCTTCATTCATTCATTCACATCTTCGGCAGAAAGAGCCGAATCACAGGCTCCGCCCCCAAAACATGGAGGTCAGATCAAATGTCTGGTCTCAAAGTCACAAAGTTTAAAATCACGCGGAGGAAGAAGGAATCACCAGAAGAAGGAATGATGGAGATCAAAGGATCGACCGAGATCAAAGGAGGTCAAAGGTCACGTCCAGCCGGAATGATGAAGGACAAATCTGAGGCTCTGCTCCGTGTGCAAGTGTCTGAAGAAACCACAGGAGGGCGACGATGTAAACAGCGGGTTTAAGGAGCGTCGGCGAGCGGTCGCCACGGAAACGACAGGAAGTGGAAGTGTTGTGTTTTGAGGGGAAGGAGGAGGTCGGCGATTAGACCCCGTTATCGTGTTAAGGCTTCGGTTAAAGACGAGAAGAAGATTCGCTGGAAAACCACCGGACGAGATCAGAGATGGTTTTATCTGCATAGCGTTGGATGGAGACGCTCCGCCTCCTCGCCGCCGCCGCGAGGACGTGGCGAGGAGAGGGAAACAAAAGGACGTTCGCTGGCGTGAATTCCCTACGACCGGAAACTGCGTCCGACGCCACAGGTGAATCCGTCCCTTTGTTTGCGGCGAGAAGCCCCGCCCCCTCCGCCGCCGCCTCACTTGAACATGCTCTGCAGCATGGCCGTGGCGTAGGTGGGCCGAGCCTGCCGGCTCTCGATGGCGCTGCGGAGGTACTGCACGCCGCCGCAGCGCTCCCAGATCTCCTCGAACTGGCGGGGCAGGATCTCGGCGCCGCGCTTCCTGGACAGTCCGGTTTCCTCCAGACTCAGCTCGCACATCTCCATGTCGTCCTTCCCTGAGGGCGAGAACCAGCGAGGAGGCAGGGTCAGCGCCGTCGCCACGGCAACGCTCGCCCTCTCTACACTCAGGCGGGAAAGTGACCGGCTCGTTTTCTACTTCCTGTGATGTCACTTCCTGTAAACTCTGCAAACGCCTCATGTCAGTGTGTACACGTTTATACTTCAATGTACACGTTTATACTTCAATGTACACGTTTATACTTCAGTGTACACGTTTATACTTCAATGTACACGTTTATACTTCAATGTACACGTTTATACTTCAATGTACATGTTTATACTTCAGTGTACACGAGTATACTTCAATGTACACGTTTATACTTCAATGTACACGTTTATACTTCAGTGTACACGTTTATACTTCAATGTACACGTGTATACTTCAGTGTACACGAGTATACTTCAATGTACACGTTTATACTTCAATGTACACGTTTATACTTCAGTGTACACGAGTATACTTCAATGTACACGTTTATACTTCAGTGTACACGTTTATACTTCAGTGTACACGTTTATACTTCAGTGTACACGTTTATACTTCAATGTACACGTGTATACTTCAGTGCGTACATGTACACAGACGGATAGAAAAGATACTCTGATAAAACTACACTGCCATGGTCGGAGCTCTGCGCCCTCTAGCGGTCGGGAGGTGTAACTGCAGTGACACGTCGAGGTATAAATACTGTTTATCCACTGAACTGAGTCAGAAACATCGAATGTTTGTAGAAAGACAGAAAGAGCGACCTGCGACCAGCATTATGGGATGTTTGTCGGGGTGCAGCTCCATCTGTCGGGCGATCCAGGGTCCGTCGAAGTGCGCGTACCACCAGCCCTTCTTGTTCTGCGGCTCTTTGAACTGTTCGCCCGGTCGGATGAAGGGGATGCGGAAGTAGCGCTGCTGTCGGTTCATGGCCACCTCGTACTGCCGGGCCGGGATGGGCGGGGCCGGGTTCTGCTGGGCTGTCGTCGGTCAGCGGAGAGAAAGAAGAAGTTAGACCGTCGGCCAATCGGGAGCCAGCGTCCGCGTCGACTCGCAGCCCGAGAACACGGCGACGCTTCGTCCTCTAACGCGCGACCTCTGCCCTTTGGAGGACTGAAGCTGACTGAGGCTGCGAGCGAACGCGTGGCCGCTGAGCGCGTGTCCACCTGCTGGTGGACGAGCGTTAGTGCACGTCACGGCGCCACCTGGAGGAAACCAGCAGGACGTGAAGCACCGGCGCCACCACACAAACACAAACACACAAAGTGCATCTTTCTACAGATCAACAACGACAACAACAACAACTACAGACGAGGAGTGAAGATTCATTTGAATTCGATCATTTCATCTGGTTTAATCAATAAATTATGTAAATCAATAACTTTAGTTCCTTTTTGTTCCAAAGCTGAAAACACACACACACACACACACACACACACACAACACTCCTGCTCACTATGACCTCAGGACGTACATATATGGTCATTTGATCCAGGCGTTTGTGAAACTTGACCACGCCCACCAAGCGGAGGGACACGCCTCCCGGCTGTGTTGACTGTGTTTGTGAAGTTTGGGGGGTTGTGACCGATACTGCAAGCAGCCACCAGGGGGCGCCCCAGATGCTTTGGCTTCGTTTTGGGAGTTCGAGTTTGAAATGATTTCAGAGGCTGAAGGTCTGAGACACATTTCACATATTTGTTTATAAAATGCTCCATCGGGTCGGGGGGAGGGGGAGGGGCCAAGGGGTCCGCTCGCCGCTTCACCGCCGCCACCGTTCACATCACTTCTTCTCCCGTCACGCTCACGTTATCCCCCCCCCCCCCCCCCCCCCCCCCCCCCGGGGGCGGGGGGCCCCCCCCCCCCCCGAGCTCCCCGGTGTGGGCGAATCAGTAACAGCGGCGGCGCCGTCTCTCAGGAATCATCTCAGCTCTTTATCAGAGCGCCGCCTCACAAACGGCCGCGAGTCTGTGCCTCAGGAATCACTCGTCTTTATGCTGTTACCATGGAAACCCCCCCCCCCCCAAACAGAAGCACAAAGCCCAAACCCGCGGGCCGACACCGGAGCCCAGCTACCGGCCAACACCACTACCACGACCAGTAGGGGGCAGGGTGGGGGGGCGGGGTTAATAACAGGAGAGGAGGGAGGGGGCGGGGCAGCTGCGCAGTTAGTTGCGATGCACACTGAAGGACGACTTACATGCTTTTTTCACGGGAGGCGTTTGATCTGAAAGTAAACATGCCAGTTACACACGGACACAGGAAGTGATGCAACACGGCAGCAACACGCAAACACCTCACACAATGTGGATCTGCGATCACGTGATGATGACGAGGAGACGACGAAGATCAAAACACCCGTCACACACTGATAATCTGCTGAGGTCCTTTTTATAGTGAAATAAACAAAAACAACAACTATAATAATAATAACAATGACAATAATAATAAGTCAGTAACGTGTTTTTCAATTTACATATTTTAGAAACTTCATCTTGAACATTGAATAAAAGTTTCAAAGGAATAAAAATCATAAAGTGGAATTAAAACAGAACACAATGGAACATCAAAGACACAAAGATATGAAAATAGATACGAGTGTGTGTGTGTGTGTGTGTGTGTGTGTGTGTGGTCGTACCGTACTCGGTGATGGACTTGGGCGCCCTCTGCTCCGTCTCCGTGTTCCTCTTCTTGTTCCTGGATTTCCAGGCGTGATAAACTTTGAGGCGGCGGTGAAACTCCTCCCTGCAGGCGGCGAGCAGCTCGATGTCTGAGCCGCAGGAAACCATGGTTTACACACACGCAGAGAAAACCTCACGAAAACATTCTTTTCATGTTTTAGCCCCAAACCAGGAGACATTTGATATTTATCTAAACAACAACATCATCACTGTTTGTGTCCAATGACTTTTGGCCACATGTTTTCTCCTTAAAACCTCAAACACAAGAACTTTAAATAATAATGCACATGGCTCAATATTATGGACACACACACACACACTCTCACACACACACACACACAGAACTCAGATGACTTCAAAAGAACAATACAATTCCCAGTTTATCTGGGATCATGGGGGATCTGAAATCCCCCATATATCGGTGTCAGAAGCCCCTCCCCTTCCTCCCATTCAGCCGCCGCCACCAAACATCATCAGCATCAAGTGGCGGCTTCAGAATTGGATTTCCTGTCCTGTCTGAGCGGCGCGTTAACGGCTAACTCAATCATTCCCGTGTCTACGTGTCGCTGCGCCACTCATTCATCTGTGAGGGGGCGCCGCTGAGCATCGGCCCGCCCCCTGCGCAGGGGGCGCCGCTGAGCATCGGCCCGCCCCCTGCGCAGGGGGCGGAGCCACCACCCGAGTCTGAGCTGGATTCAACACAACTTCCATTTCACAGGAACAACAAAGAGTCAAAATACAACACAACAACGCGTCGTCCCGGAGAGAAAAAGCTGTAGTACATATATCAGGTCAGCAGGGGATGCTGTAACTTTTGCTGTCACTTCCTGTCGTCTTTTCAAAGTAAAAGCCTCGGGTAAACAGGCTGTGGACGGTGACAGACACTCACCACACGAGGTGTTGATGGCGTCGCGCAGCTCGGCGTATTTCCACTTGCTCAGCTCGTACTTCTTGGCGCCGGCCGCCGCCTTGGACGCCTGCACCTGCGGACCTCTGAGACAGGAAGTGACACGAGAGGGGCACAGGAAGTCAGCGATGCAGAGTCAGAGCAGGAAGGGAAGGTGGACGTCAGAGGGCGGGGTTAGACTTTCTCTTCAGCTCGGCTCAGAAAAGAATGAGAATAAGAAATATGAAGACTGGGAAAGAAAAGTGGGAGGAGCTTACCGATGATGTCAGGTCAAAGTTACATTAATAAATAAATGTTTTTACTGTTTAATTTTACAAATCACAAATCTCATTTCTGCCTCGCAATGAACAGAACACCTTCAGTAAACTCCGCCCACCTGGAGGTCGTCACAGAAACGAGAAGAAGAGTCACAGAAGAAACTCAGCTACAGATGTTTAAGCGACAATGGGGGCGGGGCAGAAGGGGCGGGGCTGGGCAGGAGCGGGGGCGGGGCGTGTTCAGCATCACTGTTAGAAGGAGAGAGGCAGATTTCTACGGCGGAGCGACACCTTCAGGTGAGAGGACGCCGTCACATGCTGTCTCACAGAGCCCCACTGACACCGCGGCGTTAAAACTCGCCGCCAAAATTCATTTGACGCTAACGGGACGCGCAGGATGCTAACGGGACGCGCAGGACGCTAACGGGACGCGCAGGACGCTAACGGGACGCGCAGGACGCTAACGGGACGCGCAGGATGCTAACGGGACGCTAATGGGACGCGCAGGCAGCTAACGGGGCGCGCACTGCTAACGGGACGCGCAGGACGCTAACGGGACGCGCAGGACACTAACGGGACGCGCAGGACGCTAACGGGACGCGCAGGACGCTAACGGGACGCGCACACCGGCGTCTAATCCATGACCAGGCTTTGCCCTTTTAAGAATGCGGGGAAGTTGGGGGCGGGATCCCGCTGCTTCCTTAATCCTATTGGCTGGCACCGTGAGCCCTGATTAGCGGGAGCCGGCCCCCGGAGTCGTGCGGCGTTCTCAGAAGCGCATGGCGGCTTCTGGCGGCGAGCGAACAGCTGATCACTCCCGTCTGTCTCTGCCTCCTGTCTCACTGCCTTTGGTTTGTGGTGAGGAAGACAGGCAGTTAGAGACAGACAGACAGCACATTCCCTCTGGAGCTTTGTCAAAAGTTCCCTTCATCATTTTCCATCATTCGACACAAAGATGAAAGGAAAAGAAAGAGTTGGTCCTGCAGAGGTTTGAAGATCCTGAAGCCAGGATTTGGATCAGGAGGAAGAGGAGGAGGAGGAAGATGAACATCATCTTCAAAAATCAACCAACCACTGATTTGACCTGTTCCACTTTGATCATCACAGCTCCTGATTTGATCAAAGGAAATCTGACGATCGATCGGAGTTTGTTTTACCCACCGAGACAGAAGGTCGGACATTTCTCTGGCCATCTCCTCCCTGAAAACAAACCAGCTGTTAACACCTGGGACCGAGGCGTTAAAGGTGCAGTGTGTCACATTCTCACATCTTTCCTGATGTTTTAGTCAAAAAAGTCAAAGTTCAGGTTTGGATCTAGTGAAAATCCTCTGCAGCGAAAAGATCAATAAAATGTTTCCTCGGTGAAACGACATAAACGAGGTAACGAGGATGAAGTCAGGACTGGAACCTCTGACACGCGTCGGAGCCTCAGCCCTTTGTATTGACATCGGGAGCAGCTCCTCTCCACTAGAGGGCGCCGTGTTTTTACAGGAGCCCAGAGTGGACAAACTAAAGCCCTGAAAAAGACATCATCACACTTCACCACTAGGCGTCACCATATCTTACACACTGCACCTTTAAATCAGAGTCTGAGCTCAACTTTAGTTCTTGGTGATTTGGGAGCTAAACTCGAGAGGCCGCCGGTTTGAATCCCTGACTGAACCTCTGAGCTCTTCAAACATGCAGCAGCGCGACGCGGCCTCTGATCCTGCCGAGGCCCCGCCCCTGAGAGGGGGCGGGGCCTCGGCTAAATGAGCTGTTTCCTGTGTGTTTGTGCTCCAGAGAAGAGGAACCTACATGGTCATGCTCTTCAGCTTGGGGCCTCCGGCGGCGCTGTGGAACAGAGGAGCACGGGATTATGAGTCTGCACCAAAACAAGGAGCCAATCAGGAGGAGGGGAGCTGATTCCTGATCCCCCCGACACTCATCAGGAGTCTGAGCACAGGACCACGCCCACTTTCATCAAGTTCAATCAGAACCGTTACACAGAAGGTTTCGGCTTTTAAAGAGGCTGTTTGTAGTTTGGATGTAGTTCCATTTACCACCAGCAGGTGGGTTCGGGTGAACACCACCTCACTGCGACCAAACAAAGCTAACCTGTCTGTTATTGGTCGTCCACACCTGCTGTGAGTTCACCAGCAGGGGGCAGCGCTGAGGCTGCGGGTGTGATGGCACTATTTATAAGTTTATATAAACAAACGTTTACAGTTCAAGGTTTCTGATTCGAAACAGCGCCACACTGCGATATGAGGTCATACAACTTCCTGTCATGTGATCAAAATTCAAGCCTGTGAGGCTTTTATTTTGAAGCTTCGAAAGGAAGTGATGTAAATATCTTTGAGACTTCCCAGATTGACATTTTCACTGCGTGTGTGTGAACGTCAGCAGGTGTGGACGAGAAGCAGACGGAGGCTCGTGATTCACTCTAGTGGTAAAACAGTGGAATGACGTGGTGGAACCAACAACAGGCCGAGTGTGTTGATCTGCATCAACACACTCGGGTGAAATAAGAACTCTACACACAGACCCTTTAAATTCATTCTCACTTCTTTGTGCTTGTGACTCATCAGGTGATTTTTACTTTGGACACATCTGGAGACAGTCAGAGTGTTTAGAGTCAAGTAAAGCAAAGAGAGAGGGGGAGTGTGTGTGTGTGTGTGTGTGTGTGGAGTCAGAGCTGGGTGTTACATCAT
>JAFBJT010108632.1:4837-17751 GCA_016785325.1 Chascanopsetta lugubris
GGGGGGGGGGGGGGGGGGGGGGGGGGGGGGGGGGGGGGGGGGGGGGGGGGGGGCGTATACTACTAGCAGGCTGAATCCTTCCTGAATGGGGTGGTGGCTAGACATAAGCTGCAGGAGGGGTGGCTGCAGAGTAAAGCCGAGCTGGGCCCAGCAGATGAAAGAGGAAGTAAACAGGGCCAGAGTGCTGCCTCTTTAATCTACTACATTAACTCCGACACCACAAGGGGAGGAGCCAGCGCGCAGGCGAACGACACAGCCGCACAAAAGGGGAGTGTCAATGAGGGGGTAATAAGGAAAGACAATGAGTAAACAAGCAGGGGAAGTCCAGGCCTGGCATGCTCGAAAAAAGAAAGAAAGAAAAAAAAAAGAAAAAAAAATTTCCCTGCTTCTCGCCGCCTGGCACACAACAAAAGCCCTGTTGTAATTAGCCACCCCAATAGGTTGTTTAGCATTTGCATATAAATGCCCTCACAGGCAAACGCTAAACAGGCTGACACAAGCCATACCCAAAACAGACGTTCGCCACACCTCTACCCCTCCAGGAGGTCTCAGGGGTCCACTTACGCCGGGGGGTACCCCACCACCCCCACCCCCACCCCCACCCCCACCCCCATCTACCTCCCCTCACCTCGTGCTCGTACCCACTACAGGCAGGCTGGCATCCATTACACACAAAGCGCCGTGTGGGTAGACTCGCTTCTTGTTTCTGGAGAGATTGTGAAACGCAGCGCAGCCAGGCTTCCTGTTGCGAGCACAAACAGGCATCTGTCATGTGAAAGTACATTTTGCCCTGACCACAGGGCCGAGGCTGAGCCGAGTCGGGTGGGGGTGGAGGGGGGGTGGAGGGGGGAGGGGGGGGGTGGGGGGATTGTAATAGTAGGTGCCGGTCTCGTGTGTTTTCTCATCTTCAGCATGGAAGACAGGGAGGACGCAGATAAGCCGCGCACCCTGCACGTGACCGTGAGCACACGGCGCTGTCCCGAGGAGGCCGGGGCTCTGACAGAGTGTGAGAAACCAGCCCACTGCTGTGGACCGGGGTCAAAACACACCCGCTTGTTTAATGTCCGCCGTCTGGCGGAGGAGGGGAGAGGCGTTTGTGCGGCGACACAAGCACAAACTTCGACGCGTGATGGCGAACGCGCTGAAAAAACCTAGTTGTCGTCACCGAGGGCCACGCTGGTTTTGAATCCATTGTTTGTTTGTTTTTGTTTTTTGAAATGGCCTCATTTCAACACTTCCTTTTCTGACTACTGTTGATTTGATAATGTCAGCATGTGAAAAAAACAAGAGAAAGAAATCACAAAAGGAAGGAAGTGATGAGACTGGTGTCTGTGCCCACCCCCCCCCCCTCTCTCTCTCTCTGTCCACTGCTTCTCACTTTGCTGTCCCTCCACCAAACCCATGCACTCTGGGATGTAAACAAAGGCTGGAGTCCATCTGCACACTGCTGCTGGTGCTGAGCTGCCAGGAGGGAGACGGTGCATCCACTCCAGCTCCTTCACCACAACACACACACACACACACACACACACACACACACCCTTCTTTTTGTGTTAATCCCTAACACAGTGTGCAGCTCACGAGAGTTCTCTGAGCCTTGCTCGTGGCACAGGAAGACCGTGGCACGTTAAAAAAAAAAAAGCCACTGGCATTAAAAACCTGGCGCTCACCTGCCATGTGTGGCCTGTTTTACCCTATCGGGGCATGATCCAACACGAGGAAGCACCTGGCTCCGGAGCCTGTTTTGCAGCCGTGCTCCTCCTGATACAGAAAGGCACTTTAATGGCCTGATTTGCAGGGACAAACGCTCAATCTGCAGAGGATATGCAGATTATACCTAATCTCCAAGGTTCATTTTATTTATATTGCTATGAAATGTGCATGATTCCTAACAGCTCGGGGGAGCGGCGCTTAAACCCGGCTCGGAGGGAGAATAAAACGGCAGCGGAAGAGAGGAAAAGGACTTGAAAAGCGGAGAGAAACTGCTGTAACAGTTCGGTATCCGCTTTAAGCCCTGACTCTTACCTCAGACCGACTTCCTATGTGAGTGTGGTCAGGGTGTGTTTTGTTTCACTGCTTCACACAATACCCACTCTCTGTGTGTGTGTTACCACCTGAGTGACACACAACACAGTCAAACACGCCCTGGCCCACGGAAGAGGACGAAAAAACACATCGGAGCGAATGTCACCTTTAATTACACTTTGAGCAGAAGTGGGAACATGTGCAGGTGACAGATAAGGTGACAGGGGGCGGGACTCCAATCCAGGCCCACAGTTATAATTCAGCGCGCTGCCGCCTTCCTCTGTTTGTGCGGGGGCCTTCACCACCACAACATCACCAATAAGCTGCATATGAACAGCCCCCCCTCCTCCCCCTCCTCCCTCCACACCCCCACCCCTTCCATCTTCATTCATTAAACAGTAGGGAAAATGAATGCCATGGTGACCAGACGAGGCGAGTGACGTCACAAAGCCGAGGTCACCGGTCTGTCACGGCCGTCTAGCCCTGTGTCAGCCCCACGGGACCCGCCCCGCCCCCTCTCACTCTCTCTCTCTCACTCTCTCTCTCTCTCTTGCTGTCCAACCCAAACCAAATCTCCTGCCTGTGTGGCAGTGAACATCAGAATTGAGAAACCGAGCGGTCACACATCAGGGCTGCGTGTCCAATAGGTAAACAGCCGGGCACTGTCACTGTCATGTGACATCAGTTGGAGCGTATAGCCTGCCAGCAGAGGTGGGAGCACGAGGGCCAGCTGACGTGAAACAGACAAATATACGTTTTATTTCGCTGCTTTGTTGTGTAGGTGTGTGTGTGTGTGTGAGTGTTTGTGTGTATGTGTGTGTGTGTGTGTGTTGGAGAGAGGGAGAGAGTATTCTCTTCCTCCTCAGGCTAAACACACACACACACACACACACAGAGCACATATCTAGTTTTTGGTGCTGCTGTGTGGGAGTCTGCCTCTCTAATCAATTTATTATGGAGGCACTGAGGTCCTCATGTTTGTTCATTTAACACAGGGAAAATGAGAAAGAGCATTTGTTGTAGGTACAGTGAGAGCCAGAGAGGAAATCACACGTGCTTCTGCAGGAGGAGGAGGAGGAGGAGGAGGAGGAGGAGGAGGGTCGATGGAGGCGAAGGCACACACACAAGACAGAGACACCTTTCAGAATAACGCAGGGGTGTAATATTGTGGCTTTGAGGAAACGCCGCTTTAATTGCAGTTTGGTGGAACATTTAATGCAGCCCCAACGACACCTGGCATAAATGCTTTACGCCCAGGACGGTGCCAATTATAATCTGGCCAATCAGAAATCTTTCATAAATCCACTGACATGCTCGGTGCTACAGCCAGACGCTCATTTGACGAGATGAGATGGGATGGCGACAGACGCGCGTGCGGTATATCTTCTTTTTAATTACAATGTCTGCGGAGGTGGGACTCTGCTATAAACAATCATCTGTGCAATCAAACACGCCACCGTCACCGGCACTGTGCATCATAATAATACATCCTCAAACTGAAAAAAAAAGAAAAAAATTATCATGCATATTATTTCATCAATAGTGCCGGTAATAGGACTGGAGGAAAAACAGTTAAAAATAACAGCGCATGGCTAAAGGAGTGAGGTAACTCCGGATCACTCAGGAGCTGAAACGGCAGGACTTCATTCGACATGCTCGCGCAGTAATAAAAACACAATACCATTACCATCCTGCTGAATGTAAAGCTCTAATAAATGCTTAAATTCATTTTCATACATCATTAAGAATATAAAAAGTGTGGCTGGGCTTTTCAAGAGCAGCACTTTCTCTGCCACTACAGGTGTCGAGGGCTTTTACAACCGAAAATTCCAATAATTTATACGCCGATTGTTTGCATTTTATGCAGCCAATCAAAAAAAAAAACACAGCATATAATAAAAGAAACTATTATGCACTTTAACGTGTAAAAGGATACGTGAGCGTAACCTCACCTATAGGCAAGAAGAAGAAGAAAAAATACGAGTGTTTTATTACAACAACAGAGCCATGCACTGTAAACGTGTCCATGCAGCGGCAGTATAGCTGGAGGAGAGCTGACATCAGAGGACTACGGAGGCTACAGCACTTAGAGGCCATTTTATTGCTTTGCTGTGGTCAAGTGAGGTGCACCGAACTCAATTCCACCACAACAATGGCAAAGAGGGCCGCAGAGACAAAAGAGGGCTATCCCTGCTTCTTAACCCCTTCGCTGCCGGCAGATCAGTCGCCCGGGGCACTGGGAGAACAACGCCGGGGCCACCGCAGGAGAAGGTAATGACAAATAGCGAGGTGGAACTACTACACCTACACTACTGCCTGGCAACCGCTATCCAGCTCTCTCCCTCCACATGCACACTTCCATTCTCACGTATACACTGTAAAAAAAAAAATGTAAAAAAAATGAGAGGGAGGGAGAAAAAAAAAAGGAATCACAAACGCACACCAGGCCCAACTATCTACAGACAGACGGCTGCGTTCCCTGACCAGGAAGCAGCAAACGGTAGCTTCACCTCTCAGCCTCCGTCTCCCACTGAAACACAGTGTAGCCTCCTCTCCATGTCTTCCCATGTCTGCCCCTCCCTTCCCTCCTCTGCTTGCCTCTCTAGTCTCTCTCTCTCTCTCGCTCTCTCTCTCTCTCTCTCGCTCTCTCTCTCTCTCTCTCCCCGTCTCTCTTTCCTCCCCTGGGAACATGGAGCGGCTACTACACATTTGCAAGTGAATTACACTTTTTTTGTGGAGATTTTTTCTTTTTTGTGTGCGAATTAAAAAAGAAAAAAAAAAGAAGAAGAAAAAAAATAGTGAGGAGTGAGTGAGTGAGTGTGAGAGGGAAAAAGGGTGCTCCTGCCATCGCTCTCTTTTCTTCTCTCTGTAATCCTGAGGAGGATAAGCTGTGAGGTACACAGAGAGGAAGTGCCACAGACCTGCTGGGGTCCAGCACATCCTTATGGTACATTCCTCCAGCGCGGCTATCAGGCCACACGTATACACACAGATATAGCCTCACACACGTCACTAGTGTTTGTCAGAGTGGACGTACACACACACGTACGCACGCACGCACGCACACACACACGTGCGCGCACACACAGAAAGGAAACCAAATTCAGTGTGACCTAAACCTGAGGTGAGATTTGACATCTGAAGCAAGACGTGAAAATAGAAATACAGCACTATTCAATATGGACGATCAAATGCCACCTATATCCGCCGTGTGGTTAATGCTATGGATGTTCTGGGAGCAGCAGAGGGAGAATGACTGGCAGGGATGGGAAGAAAAGAAAAGAAAAAAAAAAAAGAAATACGACATCTACAGCAGCATAATATCATCATATCGCTTTCACATAGCTCTTTATCTGGCCTTTCAAACGCAGCCCCATGCACCACACTGACCGACAGAGGAGCTGATAGCTTGATTATACAAACACACTCTGTATTTGCTGCGGATACGAGCTGCGATGTTGCATCACGGAGTGACCTGGCTGTAAATTAGTGACAAGGGGGAGACGACATGCAGATGCTCTGAAATGCAGATCTCCTGTCTAGACTGCGAGTGTCCTCTCGTATGGGGAATGTCATTTCTACAGGGAGTGAACACGATTGGCCTCTGTGTGAATACCAAGGTAATACACAGCAACACGGGTGAGAAATGTGTGCGGCGGGAGACAGTGTGGGCTATATGAGCAGGTACAATTCGGCTGGTGCACGGTCAATATTTTTAACTTGTCACTCCGCCTCACACACACCCGCCCACGCACACACGCACACTCTTACATTTCGGTTACACAATGCAGATTTCACAGACACAGATAAACAATGCGAGGGCAGTTATCACTCCACGGAGCACAGTAACATAGAGGAAGAGGAAGAGGATGACAAAGAAATAGGGGAGGATAAAAAGACGGCGTGTGTGTCGTCAGAGTCACAGGCCAGAGGGGCCCACGTATTGTTCCAGGGCTCAGCGTGGGGAGAGAAAGGCGACCTGGGCCGCCTCTGTCTAAGCGTCCTCCATGTTTTATGCATTCTGTCCTTTGTGATGATAAGCGCCAGTTCTGAGGGTGGAATGCTGGCCTCCAGGGTCCGGGGAGAGGGGTGGACCAATAGGGGAGGGTAGAGGGTTTTGGTGGAGGGGTGGGTGGGTGGGTTGGGGGGGGGGGGGGGGGGGGGGGGGGGGGGGGGGCGACTGGGGTGCAGCTCGGTTTAATTCTGCCCGGAGTGGTCCATGTCGCCGCTGTCCTGCCCGCATGCAGGCATGTGTGCGCACGGGCTAAAACCGCATGCGTCTGCGCTCCCTGAACACAGGAGCTAGCTGCTGTTGCCCCACATAGGACATCTGCACGGCCGCCGTGCACCGTGCACCCGCACACAGGCACTCACACGGTCCACGCCACGGCGCCAGTGCGCGCGTGCATGCGTCACACGGGTCCCACTCCTCCCAGTCGATACCGTAATGCAGGAGCGACAACAGTCACAACACTGCTGCCTGACAAACAGCCATATTTGATACAGATACAATAGTGTACGTTTATTACGAAGGGAATGTTGAGATTCTAGTGAAGAGCAAATACACACACACACACACACACACACACACAGTATAACCCCCCCCTCCATCTATTAACAGCTCTAATTTATTGGAGCACAAATTTGTGTACATGTGTGTGACATGTTATTGTTCTCTGTTTTATTATAGCAGGTGAATTTCCTTCACTGAGCATGAGAGAAATATGTCCCCCCCCATCACAACATACGTCCACTGCTTGAACACAGCACTAAATTAGTCCAGAATTGATCAAAACGATGGAACAGAAAAACAAAAGTGCATCACGACAAGGCCTCGGTGTGACACGCCGGAAACATATTACAGGCAGCGTGCGCACAAATCAGGCTGTGGCTGCGCAGGCACAGATGCACACACAGACACATGCAGATCTCCTGAGTCATAAATCTATTCCACCACTATGATTTAACCATGATTGTTAACACGATAACATGTTGTGAAAGAGCAAACCACAAAAAAATCGCTGCCAAGTTCATTTCACAAAGATAAAGCGTGACATTGAAGGAGAATAAAAGGAGACAGAGAGGGAGCTTCTTCTTTCTTCAAAAAAAAGAATAAAAAAAAGAACACTTCTGGATTCATAAACAGAAAAGCCCCACAACGCTCGGGGTGGCCGGGGTTAAGGATAGGGTGCAGCATTCATAGACATAGACACACACACACACACCCACACACACCTGAGCGTGACAGCTATCTCTTCCACTCTCCCTCCCCACACTTTCTCGCTCACCCCTGTGCTGAGCCGAGATCCCACCCACCGCCTGCTCCTTTATGATAGCATGACGCGCAAGCCGGCCTCTGCTGCAGCAGGACAACTGGAAGAACTGGTCCACGCCGCACCACCACATATATTCCACAGCCACGCGTCGGACTCAAAGCCGTCATCTATGCCGACTGCCCCCACACGCACCCACACACACACACACACACACACCCACACACACGTCCACGCAGCTAATGGTGCAAAAAGACATTACGGCCAGACTTCATATTCTGCTATTATTTCAGAGGCAGTGCATCCACACAAAGGTAGCCCTATTCATATTTATAAGGCTTTGACTCTCGCTGTGTACAAGAGAGGGGGGGGATTATAAAGTGACTGGTGAGCATTTATCATGATATGTGATATAATGGTAATATTCTATTTTAGACTATGAGTGCATTTTTGTGTTTCACAGAAGCCGAGTTGACACAGTTCACCCAGAGAGGGCTCTCTGCGACCGAGGAGCAGGATACCAATGGCTGAGCATGGAAAGGTGGGACTTAAGGAGAGAGATATGCAGAGACGTATAGAGAATGAGAGAGGGAGCGAGAGAGAGAGAGGGAGGGAGGGAGGGAGGGAAAGAGGGAGGGAGGGAGGGAGGGAGAGAGAGAGAGAGAAGGGGTTATGACAGCCAGAGGCGCTGTCTCCCCTCTTTCTCCGCGTTAGCCCCGAAAAAAGCATGAAACCAGCTCGTCTATGACGACTGCGACCCCTGCGTCTGGTTGGCGCGACTGGACGAGCTCTTCCCTCTCACTCACGCAGGTCACATGACACGTGAACACTCGGAGTGTACCTGTCATCTAATATGGTAACACACAAGCACAGGGGGGACAAACAGAGGAGCAGTGTTTTGTTACAGCACCTGCACATCTACACAACAGCCTCGCAGCACCACACATTATCTGCATGTTGTGAATAACAATAATCACAACAACAGAGTAACACACACACACACACACAGCAAATTCACCACACACACACTTGATATATTATTTTACTGGAATGATGCACGTAAACAATTATTTTAGATTTTTTTCTTATTATGTAATACATTCAATTAACATGGTTATAATTTAATCGTATTTCTTAATTTAACTATAGATTCAAATGGCTGCCTGGTGTCAAAAAGATGTCTTTAAAAAATCTAAATAAATGTATAAAAATTCAATACAATTAATTGCAATACCCTTGATATGAAAAGGGCATGAAAGAGAATGTTTTTCATATATTTTTTGAAATTATCAATTTGAACAATTATCTGCATCTTAATGGTGTTTATTGGTATGTTTTATTATCATATAAACTGCCAGTTGACAAACACTGATTCAAAATAATATATTCTAAATTTAGGGGAAATCATCGGAGGATTTTTTAATATTATCAATCAAACAAGATGAAACCTGGTGGCACGAACAGAATGCTTGCACCCTCAGAGACAGGGATGAGCTGCAGACGCTGTAGTTAGCCACAACAGACGTGCATTTGAAATGCAATACATTAAAATGAGTGACATCCCTGCGCCTTTGCCAGGAAGTGTAATAATTAAACATATATATATATATATGACAATGAGACGGGCCAAGGAAATCAGACAGGTGAGATGACAGTAAACATTTCTCCTGTCTTTGTTTTGTAACAGAAGACGGAGTGAGGGAGGAGGAGGAGGAAGAGGAAGAGGAGGAGGAGGAGGAGGAGGAGGGAGAGAGGAGTGTTAACTGTCAGGCAAAGGAGGGGAGGAAGGGGAATCACTCGAGTTTTGGCACAAGCAGCCATACCTGTCCTGTTCACCACTGCAGCTAACACTCACACTCACAGTGGCATGCAAACATAAAAATGACAATCGGGAGGGGGGTGAAGGAATTTACAGGGGTTACGAAACGTATAACTCCAGCAGTAATAAAAAAGAAAGAGAGAGAGAGAGAGAGAGAGAGAGAGAGAGAGAGACAGGAGGTAAATATGAAGCAGTGATTACAAATATTCCGCCCTGTGTTCCGTCTCTCTGCTAATCTCCTGCCGTCTGCTCCTCTCTCCACTCTGGAAGGTAAAGGGATCTGTTTATCTGACCTCTTCCCCTGATTCCTCCTCCATGGCCCATGGCTATCTGACCCCTCCACCCAGCCCCCACACACCCTCAGCTCCATACCCCATTTTTTTTGCCTCCCTCCCTCCCTCCCTCCTCCTCTCTCTCTCTGCCTCTCTCTCACCCTCCCTTCCTTTACAACCTTAATTTTCTTCATCTTATTAAACCCAATGTTATTTTCTCGCTCCAATCCCAGAGTCATAATCCTGCAGATGCTGACAACCATACGCCAAGTGCTTTGTGTGCACCCCCCAAAAACAGACACACACACACACACCAACAACCACTACCACACACTTGCCAGACCCACTCCTCTACTACTCATCCTCCCATGGCTTTTTGTAAGGGTCTCGGTCTCTCTCTCTCTCTATTTTATCTCGGCATTCACTCTCTGACCCCTGTCCCCCCGATTCTTGCTGTCTGACCCCCTTCCCCCTACACATACACACACAGCTTCTCATCCTTCCTTTCTGCACACACACACACACACACACACATCCTCTCTTTGCCTCTATCTCTTTCACAAAAACCTCCTATTTTCAACACTTCTTTTCCATTTTCTCCGCTTTTCCTTGAAAAGGAGCCACACCTGACATATTTCTGTTTTTTGGATTTTCATAATTACCATTTTTTCATAATTATCATAACAGAGCCTGTTTTTTCAATCCTACCTATGCAATCTGCACCAACACATGAAGACAACGGCTGCCTGGTCAGATTTAGCTCGATCTCATGCAGACATGGACAGAGTTTCAAAAAAAAAAAAACGTGCCTTTTTTTGGAAAAGGGCCCATTTATGGTGCACAAGTTCCATTTGCTAGCCTAGTTTCTGTTTCCCCGAGGGAAGATATCATGTTTGGTTCAACTCCAAAATTAAATCCTGCAAAATGTTAAGTGCTTACTAAATGCAAGCAGTGACCTATAGGTTTAGCCTGGACGTTATACTTCCAAGTTTGTTTGGGTTGTTGTTTTTTTTTGGTATTTTTTTATTTTTTTTAAAGCAAGTAACTTTTGGCGTGATAATGCCTGGTTAAGGTCAGACTCATAGGGCAGCGTGTTGTTTTCATTCAGGTCAGCCTTTCTCGGGGAAAGAGAGTCTTCTCTAGAAAGTCAGATGCGGCAGCCAAGTGGAGTTGGAGGCAGCAGATCCAGGCAGCCTTGTCTTGAGTGTGTGTGTGTGTGTCTGTCTGCGTGAGAGAGTGTGTGTTTTCTATTCTCCTGAGCCACATGTCTGAGAGGAGAGACGCAGCTCACACTGCCGGGGCTGCCCGCCTGCCAGCTCCTGCTGATCCGCGTCTTGCCATGAAGGAGACCCGGGGACCCGTTTCCCCCCTTTCAACAACAACAACAACAACAACACAACACACAAGGCACACACTCGTGCTCGCCAACCCCGCACGCAAACACACACACACACACACCTATGGCACATACACACACTCACTGTCGATCGATTTGCATGTGACTTGGAGAGGGAATGACTTCAAATAACAAGAGGCAAACACACACAGCAGAAATAAAAAAAAGGCAGAAAAGATGGACAAAGTGCGCTAAAAGAGGAAAGTGTGCGCTTGATGTGCAGGAGCAGCAGCGGCGGCGGCGGCGGCGGCAGGGCGGAGGGATCGCACATTACACACACACACACACACACACACACAGACGTATCGGAGAAGAGCGAGAAAAAAATATGTGTTTATCCACAGTGGGATTTTTTTTCCCTGTGTGTGTAACAACACGAGGCTGTGTGGGACATCGCATGTGTCAAATCTGCCCCAAAATGTAGAAAAATGGGACGCGCCCCTGCTGCCTCCAAACGCCCGGACGCTCACGGACCCACAGGCTGGACTTGGAGCTCCTTCCCTGGGCTGCGCTCGCGCGGAGCCGCCGCTGCCTCTCGCCGGTGCTCGCTCTCCCTCTCTCTCTTCTCTCTCGCAGCACAGCTCTTCCCCCCCTCTCACCGCTTCTCTTATCGCCCCGTGTGCCTCAAAACACGTCTCTCGACACCCATGAACCCTCCACACCTCGACCCCACCGCGCCGAAATGCGCACATTTGCCTCAAAACCGCATTTTCCAAGCTCCGCCGCGACGCGGGGCTCGTGTTTTTTTGCTCTGCTGCTTTTCCTGGAGGGGAAGACGGGATCGCTGGTCGGTGTCTGCGCCCCGGTTCTTATCTTTTTTCCATTCATGAGGAGGAGAGAAGGACGATCGCTGATGTAAACACAGGTAACACAAACCACTCGAAAAGAGAGGAAAACATAGCGGGGATAAAAAAGCAAAGTGTAGTTGCATGGAGGCTAAAGTTGTGCTCGAATGTGGAGCAGCGAAAGTGGAGGAGCGGACAGGCGGGGAGAGAGAGAGGCTGAGACGGGCGAACACAAACAGGATCGCGGGAGACAGAGAAGGGGAAAAAAGAGACAAACGCAAAGTTGAAACTTACAATTTCTCGCTGCCGCTTTGTGATCCTCGCCTTTTAATCCAGAATTGAGACGATTTAGCTAAAGATCCCATCAAGGCAAGTCCCCCTTTTGGTCAGTTTGCGCTTAGGGTGGCAAAAGAAAGATCATTGTTGTTGCGGAGAGTAGAGGAGGAGAAAAAAGAGAGAGGACCGAAGTACTACTATTAGTTGTTAAAGGCAATATAAAAATAATTTGGATGCAAAGCAGGCGATGAGTCTGGTGTTAGAGGGAGCGAGGAGGAGGTGAAAGTGAGATCTGATGATTGAAAAGAAAAAACTCTTTGGATCTTTATTCCTGCTAATTAGTTTCCTGCAAAAAATGGCTGTGATTAATTCAGTGCGCATGTGCTTCATTACACAGGCACGAAGGGAAGGGCTAATTAGCCGCCTTCTGGATCAATAAGATTCAGCAAAGGAGAGAGCTCGGGAGAGAGAGGGAGGGAGGGAGGGAGGGAGGACGACGGAGGGAGGGAGGGAGGGATGGATGGATACAAGTACGGGGAGAGGAGAGGAAGGGAAAAAAGCAGGAAAGTAATGATCAGGAATTGAAAATATGGAATTAAGACGAGCGGAAAGTAAGAGTTTGATGAGACGGAGGACTGTGAAAGTTAATGGTGGCCGAGCTGTGACGCACGGAGACCCCGGGAGCCGCGCGCGCCGCGTCCGCACGGCGCATTTATTTATTTTAACACTTTTTAGGGTGACTTTTTTTTTTTTTACATTTAAAAAAAAAAGAGAGATAAGCTAATGTCGCGAGCGCGAAAAGTACACCACCGACCTTGTTTCATTTTACTCCGTCTCTTCCCGTCGTAACTTGGTCGTTTCTGTAGCGTTAAAAAGCGACAGAGGAGGGTTTTTTGACGTGTTTGTTGGAACTTATTGAAATATACACAACGTGAATCGCGGCGTTCGACGGCGGCACGGGCTGACATGGGAACGTGCAGCCCTCGTGCACGGGCGCGCACGTGCACATGTGTCGCGTCCCGTCCGGAGAACAACTGGAACTAGACACTTGTTTCGGAAAAAATGAAT
>JAFBJT010108634.1:0-11095 GCA_016785325.1 Chascanopsetta lugubris
GCGCAGACTTTTCTCTCCGTCTTTACATTCAAAGAACTCGAGTCTGGAGATGGAACATGAACTCTCCCTGTAGAGGGCGCTCCACACACGCTTCCATTTCTATACACACACAAACACACACACACACACACACACACACACACAGAGTTACTAAAGACAGGTATAGTTACGTTACTCAACATTTCATATAGTTACATATCTCTGCAGTATGCTAACAATAGCTGTTAGCGGCATTTGTTGGCATTTTCCACATTGTTAGCATTGTTAGCATTGTTAGCAATGTGAGAAGTGTTAAGGCCAATACATAGTCCGCAAGAGGAAGACGGACGGATGGACGGAGCAGAGGCTGCATCAGAGCAGCCGGTCCCATAGCCCCGCCCCCCGTAGTGTTGGCATAGTTAGCAATGTTAGAAGTGTTAGCATAGTTAGCAGGGTACGAAGTGTTAGCATAGTTAGCAGGGTACGAAGTTAGCATAGTTAGCAGTGTATGAAGTGTTAGCATAGTTAGCAGTGTATGAAGTGTTGGCATAGTTAGCAGTGTACGAAGTGTTAGCATAGTTAGCAGGGTATGAAGTTAGCATAGTTAGCAGTGTATGAAGTGTTAGCATAGTTAGCAGTGTATGAAGTGTTAGCATAGTTAGCAGTGTATGAAGTGTTAGCATAGTTAGCAGTGTGTACCTTTCCAAATCTCTGTTGATGGAGGTAAAGAACCCCCTGTTTCTTCACGTCCTCCTCCATCACCGCTCTACACGTCTTCTTCTGCTTCTTTTCTTCTTTTCAAAAACGGCTCAAAGCGAAACTTCTCCTTTATCTTGTCTTCTTCCTCTCGACTCTTTCACTTCCTGCTGCTTCTTCACTTCTTTTTTCTTTCATTTAACTTCGTCCACAAACGACCTCATCATCTCCTCTTCTTTCTCTTCTTTGTCCCTTCCTCATTGTCTTTCTTCATTATGTGTGTGTGTGTGTGTGTGTGTGTGTGTGTGTGTGTGTGTGTGTGTGACGCAGTGTCATCTGTTTCCTGTTGCAGTGTGCGATGCAGAAGTCAAGGCGCTGCGGAACTTCATCTCCGACCCCCGGCCTCAGAGTGAGTCCTTCGCCCCCTGGTGGTGGTGTCTGTGTCACATCCTCTGCTTCCTCTTTGACCTTGAGTTGAGACGTTGTTTTGAAAACAGATTGTTGATGATTGAAGTCGTTGGATCTCCTGCCACGTGCTCCAGGAGAACAGAGGAAAGGGCTACATGTTCTCCAGGAAGCCTGAGCCTCCCCAAACCCACCTCGTTCACCCGAGGTGTGGTTCGGAGCTTGGAACCTGGACTCTGCGCCGGCATTGTCTGAAACCAGGCACCCGGGGGGGTCCTGAGTCATGTTGCTGAGGTTATAAAACTCTACCGTGCCCGTCCTCCACAGCTTATTCCCCGGTTACTGCCGAAGGAGCAACTTTCAGCCTTTAAATTATTTTTCTTTTATCGTCCGTATTTCCACCGCCCTCCAACTCACGAACCAAACCCACAGACTGGACTTTGCTTGTTTCCCTCCATTGTGTTTTCTTCTACTTTTGGATCTACTGAAGACCGCTGCTCAGACCCAGATCCTCTGTGAGCGCCCGCGAGTACGAACACATCGACGCAGCCTTTTATTGAACCTCTCCGCCGCCGCCGAGAGATGAATTCCGTCAGTCGCCTGACGAGAGCCCGTCATCCAGCCACAGAGAGCGCTGAACCGACTTTCATATCCAGCTCCCGAGGACCGGAGAACCTGGATCCCTGCGCATTTGCCGAGGAGTGCGTCCGAACCGCCGAGCCCGGTCACGGACCGTGCTGCGGACCACTAGAGTGGACTTTGCTATAGAACTCTGAAGGAACGGAGCAACTCACAGTAAGAGGCACGTGTCTGGGCAGAGATCCAGTGAGTGGAGGGACACACGGTGTTTGTGAAACTTTAAAGAGCTGTATGTTTTGTTCTTTGGTCTAATCATCCATGATGTCATCAACCTGATAAACTCATCTATCACCAGTTAAAGGACCAGTACCTGACCAGATGAACTTAGGTTCACTGGCTCTGATTCTGTGGTGATATCAGTGGTTCTCAGGCAGAGTGAAGATGCTTGTCCTTGATCTCTATCCTTCCTTCTCCTCCACTGACCTCAGTCAATGTTCGAACAGCCTTAAAGTCGTGGGAGAGTTGATCGGCCACATAAGTTGCCTTTGCAACACGTGAGGCTCAACGATCACTTTCCCTTTGTTCTCTTCGTTCAACCGCCATCTTGGCTCTGGTGACGGCGGGGCGTCAAACCAACAGCACTCCGCCACCATCTTGGTTTCCATGGCTACGTCACTCGTGTGACTCCACCTCCACTCTCCCTCTCTCTCTACTCCTCCCTCACACACACACACATGCACACACACTCCATGTTTTACATGTTTACTTGTGTTTGTTTTGTAATGTTTGTTTGTCAGTATAATTTGATTATAATAGTGTTTACGAATCAAGCGATGTTACTGTGGGATCATTATTACTGTGTTATAATTGATCATGTCGTTGTTTGTGATTATTGTGATTATATTATAACAACAGCTGGAGCTTCCAGAGTCAGAGCTGGATTTCACCCTTCTAAACCCTCTGAGACTGGAAATGTATCATTTTGGTCTTTGGTCCCTGAAACAGGGCGGCGCCCCGAGGTCACTCTTTGTGTAAACATACAGATCAATACTGACCCCTGATGGTCATTGATATATTAAAGCCAATAACCAAATTGTCCGTATTTATGCCCGACATGAACGGCGCCTGATACGAGTTGATTCCCGACAAAGTCATGTCGTCTTCTAGCGCTCATCCAGAATCCAGGTCACAGGTATTTCTTCCAGTCCACATTGGGCAATTTGGGGTATGGGTGTCAGGGCCAGTGACACTGCAGCAGGGCCCAAACGGGATTCGAACCAGTGACCTTTGCTTCCAAAGGCGACTGCTCTAACCACTGATTCACTGCCACCCCAGGAAAAAAGTTGAATTGTATTAGCGCTAACAGAAGTTAGCATAAGTTAGCAAATATTGCCTAGCCAAAAGAGCAACAACATTAGCATTATGTTTGCGTGACCGATCATTTTCTTATCGGTGCCTTGCTAACGTTTCAACTGTTAGCATAGAAGTTGAACATTAGCAGCAGTTATTCAGGGTTTGTATTTATTTGTGTTTTATTGTGATTGATTAGAAGAGTTTTAATAAAGTAACATCAGACAGAAACAAACAATGTCAGATCCTTTCTTCTTCTTCTTCTTCTTCTCTCTTGACTGACGGCAGGCGGCTGTAGATCTGAGTCCAGAAGGACACGTAGTCAGATCGCAGGTTGTAGCTGAAGATACAAAATCAACCGTCAGTCAAAGTGGGTGAGTTCATGGACAGCAGGGGGCAGTATTCTGTACTGATATACATTATGTACTATATTTATATTGATTTCTAAAAGTCATGAACGTGACCACGACTGAAGAGCCCAGATCAGTAAACTTAACATGGCCGTTTAAAAGCGTACTTAGTAGTACGCAGTAGTACGCAGTAGTACGCAGTAGTACGCAGTAGAACTGTGTACCTGACAGAGGACTTGCTCATCTGGTGGTTGATGGTCAGGTAGGGCTGGTGCAGTTTGGTGAAGGCGGGCCACAGAACCGGGACTTTACTGTCTCCTGTAGTGGGATCACTGGACAAGAAGAACAGAGTGTGTGTGTGTGTGTGTGTGTGTGTGTGTGTGTGCGTGTGTGTGTGTGTGCGTGCATGTGTGTGCTGGGACTTTACCCAGTCTTGGCGAAGTTGGTCCAGTAGGCGATCATGGTCTTTGCCAGGTCCCGGTGTCGGGGGAAGTAGACCAGCGGGGTGGAGAAGGGTTTCCCGAACAGGTACTGCAGGTCCTCGGCGTGCTCCGCCTCCACCCAGCGAGGGAATCCTGGGATACGAGTCTTCATGTTGAACAGGTAGGAGAAGGTTCGGGCTCCACTGAGGGACAAACCACAACACCGCAAGTTCAAACTCTGGTCCGGAGCCAAAAGCAGGATCTTGGAAGACTCAGATCTGACCTGGAGCTGTTGGCGTGCAGCTGGAGGGCGACCTGCGTGGGGACCAGGAACAGGAAGTCGGTCTCGATGTCGGCCACCGTCTTCTTCACGACCGCCGGGTCGGGGAACGACCCCCAATGCGCGGAGTAAACGGCGAGGGCCGGCTCCACGGCGGCTCTGCCCTTTTCTTTGGTCAGGCCGGCGAGGAGACCCCGCACGTTCTCCCTGAGGAGACACAACAACATGATGTCATCACTCATGACCACATGACAACATGACCAGTCTCCATGGCAACTGATTCATGATGTCACAGTCTCAGGTGACCA
The DNA here is from genome assembly GCA_016785325.1 of Chascanopsetta lugubris. Classification (NCBI taxonomy): domain Eukaryota; kingdom Metazoa; phylum Chordata; class Actinopteri; order Pleuronectiformes; family Bothidae; genus Chascanopsetta; species Chascanopsetta lugubris. Next base: position 4,370 of record JAFBJT010108634.1, read on the forward strand.
GCAGAAAGCGGAGCAGCTGAGACCCAGATCTCTGGACTTACACGGTGGTGTTGCCTGTTTTTGAGTTGATGGACGGAACGTCCACCCCCGCAAATATGTGTCCGTCCATGCTGTTGACTCCGCCCAGGAAGTCGATGTTAGCGGCGTTATGGAAGAGACGACTCGGATGATCGGGAATAAAATCCCCATCAACCACCGGAGCCAGTTCAAGGAGATCCATCACCACACCTACAGGAAGTACACACACCGACAGGAAGTACACACACCGACAGGAAGTACACACACCGACAGGAAGTACACACACCGACAGGAAGTACACACACCTACAGGAAGTACACTCCTACAGGAAGTACATACACCTACAGGAAGTACACACACCGACAGGAAGTACACACACCGACAGGAAGTACACACACCGACAGGAAGTACACACACCTACAGGAAGTACACTCCTACAAGAGAAGTACACACACCGACAGGAAGTACACACACCGACAGGAAGTACACACACCTACAGGAAGTACACACACCGACAGGAAGTACACACACCGACAGGAAGTACACACACCGACAGGAAGTACACACACCTACAGGAAGTACACACACCGACAGGAAGTACACACACCTACAGGAAGTACACACACCGACAGGAAGTACACACACCTACAGGAAGTACACACACCGACAGGAAGTACACACACCTACAGGAAGTACACACACCGACAGGAAGTACACACACCTACAGGAAGTACACACACCGACAGGAAGTACACACACCTACAGGAAGTACACACACCGACAGGAAGTACACACACCTACAGGAAGTACACACACCGACGGAAGAGAGGAAGAGACGCTGAGAGGAATGGAACTCTGACACGCCGCCGACAAGACCGCAGGACAACAGGAGCGTAACTGTGAGTACAGCGCTCCTTTCACCTCTCACTCTCACACACACACACACGCGCACGCGTGCGCGCACGCACACTCCAGCTCTCTCTCTCTCTCTCTCTCTCTCTCTCTCTCTCTCTCACGCACACACACACACATATACACACGTGTCCGGCACATGCACTTCACACACTCACACTTTACTCTGCACTCTCTCTCTCTCTCTCACTCATCCATCCTCTTCTGAAGCCATTTTTATGCAGGTGCAATAATGAGTCAGTGTGTGTGTGTGTGTGTGTGTGTGTGTGTGTTTACATTTTTGGCAGCGCAGTGTGTTTCTCCATGTTTGCATACGACCAAAACAAAGTGTGTGTTCTGTACTTCTGTGCAGCAACATTTGTCACCTTTTCTCCCTCCCACTTTCGCCTCCATCCACAAGTCAAAAGTCCTTCTCCTCACGAGACTCCAGCACTGCTCATTGTTCAGCGCTCGGCCGAGGGGAAGGTCCTCCGACGCCGCTTGCCGTCGGCGCTACCGCACAATATTAATTATTTTTTTATTTTTATTTCCCTGTCTCCCATTTGGAGAGCTGGTGGGTGGGGGGGTGGGGGGGGGGGCGTATAATGTGAGCGCATGCATGTGGGGAAGTACTGCAGACAGCGGAGCACAGAGATTGGAGGAGGCTCCCTCCCGCTCTGTGAGCGAAGGCAGTGGAGGAGCATGGGGATGCGCGGCTCCGCACTTCTTGTCATCAGCCGCTGCTAGTAATGGCCATTTTCACAAGGAAATTTGGGCGGGGGGGAACCCCCAAAACACACACACACACACACACACACACACACACACACACACACACACACACACACATATCTATATATCTATATCTATTTTAAACACCCCAGCAGCAGCAGCACATTCGATTCGTGGTGAGGACTCCTGCAGTGACAATGGGAGCATTTGCATTTTTACGATGTGATTGAAAACGGGATCACAGACACAACAACAGCATCTGCTTCAAGCTTCTGGCTGTTTGTGCTCCCTGTTACCACCCACCTAAAATATATATATTGCATTAAAGGTGCATTGTTTAGGATTTGGTGACCTCTTGAGGTGAAGTTGCATGTTGTATCCATCACGTCACCCTCACCCTTCTGCAGGAGAACCAATGGTAGTTATCATTCAAACTCAAAAGATGTGTAATACGTAGACTTTGACGACTGAAAAAACTTGGCAGCATCCATGGAGAGGACCTGCTCCTCAGGTAAATACACATTAACGGGCTCGTTTAAGGGTCATGGGAAAAAACAAGAACATTTTGGTGATTATAAATTCATGAAACTGTCAGTATGTAATCGTTTTGTCACATTTTGTGCGACAACAATGACTGGAATATTCTCCACTTCTTAGATTTGACTTAACCAGCCTTTTTTCAATAATCCCTGCATGGAGGGAGGGGGAGGCAGGACTTCCAAGAAGGAAAGGCGAGATAATTGTCGTGTTTACCTTGCTTTAACATGGTGCATAGATGTGTGTGTGTGTGTGTGTGTGTGTGTGTGTGTGTGTGTGTGTATGTGTGTGTGTGTGTTTGGGTTAAACCATGAGGGTTCGGTAAATTTGCCGAGGCCAGACAGAGGAAGCAACTTCTGCTGACACACGGGCTACCAGAGGCTCGTCGCGCCTCGGGGGCCACTGACGTGTCACTTCACATTTCTCAGAGGCAAAAACCAGGGCCCTTGTTTAGAGTCTGCAAACACAAGCTAGAAGATAGAAAGTTGCATCTTCAGTACCGAGAAGAATTCAAGGTGCAGAGTGTATGATTTGGCCACATCTACTGGTGAAGTTGCACCTTACACTCCTCCCCATCTGAGCATGCAGAAGAGCCTGTGGTTGCCCTGGGTTGTCATTCACGCTCTAAATGTAAAATGTAAATCTACATTCCTACAAGGTGCATGGTGTACGATTTCTGTAATTTAATAATGACAATAATCAATTTCCCTTAAATGAGCCCATTAATGTGCATCTAAATGAGGAGACGGGTCCTCCCCATGGGGGCCGCCATGTTTGTTTTTTACAGTAGTAAAAGTGGACGCACTAAAGATCTCTTGAGTTTTCATGATAACTTCCATAGGCTGTCCTACAACGCTTTGAAGTTTGACAGTGACAGGTAAAAACAGAGCTGGCCCGATAGCAAATCACAGTGGACCGTGCTTTTATTTAGAGGAGGTGGGGTGATTATAAATTCATGAAATGTCAGAAGGCAAATGTTTTGTAATATTTTAGAAGTGACAAAAATTTGAACACTTACACATTGCACCTTTAAACACTCCCAATTAATGCAACTTTCATTTTGGACTTGCCTGCAGCTTTCATAGATAATCACATAAATGCAGAACAGCTTCCTGCTTGGTCACTTTAAATGTGTCTGGATTTCATTGTAGTGTATGTGAGGGGGCTTAAATGGTCTTTTCTACCCGGAAACGTATCTAATTGTGTGTATATATATATATATCCTTCGGAGGTGCTGCTAATGTAAATCTGTGATCTTATGGAAGGCCTGACGAGTTACCTATTTTTTTCTTCTTCTTCTACTATCTGTGGTAGCGTATCTGCACTTATCGATCGGACGGTTGGTAACCAGTCCTGATCATCAATACAGATCCTTACAAGGCGAGGGGCCCGGATAGTCTTTCCACTACTCTCCCCAAAGGCTCAATTACACAGCATGCACAAGGAAATATGGGGCGGGGGGGGGAGGGATAGAGAAATATGGGGCGGGGGGGGGGGAGGGATAGATCGGCTTCTGACAAGGTCAAATTATATATGTCAGCTCAGTATCCGGCCATGTCAGAATGCATAAAGAGAGACATAGTCGGGGAGAGTTGATAAATGTTGTATGTGCTGGAAGAAGAGCTTTAAATATTCAGATACTTTGCTGATTAAATTATGTCGACTGGAAGAGATGGCACCTTTCCAGCCTCTCCGGCTTGTTTTCATTTATTTGCAGAAAATCTCCCTGCACCTTACTTGGCGGGGAGGGCGGCCAGGGTTATTGGATGCCAGTAATTGCACCATCTTGAATAAATGGAATTTGCCAAGTTGTTAGCATTTCAACGATGCTAATTACAATTGCTAAAAGCCATCGTATGCTTCCCTGAAAAAATGTCGTCGTATAGTATGGCGTCCAAAATATGAAAAGAAATGTCAAATGGCGTCCGAAATATGAAAAGAATATCATAGTATAGTATGACATCCGAAATATGAAGAAAATGTTTTCATTGATTTGCACAATATCTCCATGAACCTGATTCGGAGGAGGGAAGGGTTATTATTGGATGCCAGTAATTGCACCATCTTGAATACATGTAATTTGCCAACTTGTTAGCATTTAATCGACGGTGATTACAATTGCTGAAAGCCATCGTATGCTTTCCTAGTTTTGACACGGATGCACTCGGATGTAAGCGGAGGGAAGTTGATGCTGTAATTGGTGCTTTGTGCCTTTGCGGGGATTCTTAGACAATGGAGCTACACAGCCTATTCAAAAACTTGTGAATGCACAATTCAGTGATGAAGGACGTGTGTGGCAAAATATTGAGGATACTTTCAAAATGAAAAAAATAAAAAACATTGAAAAGCCAAAAAGCTGAATTGATCGTTGAGTGAGCCTGTGAAGGATATGAGCCCCTTTGTGAGCGTGATGGTAATTACTGGGCAAAGTGCTGCCGATGGAATACAGGAGGATTACAGCCCATCTTAAAGGTGCAGTGAGAAAGATTCTGGTCATTTTTGTCAATTCCAAAAATATTTACAACAATTACATGTTAATTTTTTCATGAATTTATTATTACCTCAATGTTTGATTACTTTTTTCTTTACCCTTAAATGAGTCCATTAATGTACATTTACAGGAGGAGTGGGTCCTCGCTATGGGGGCTGCCATGTTTTACAGCCGCCCAGAGTGGGCATACTAAACAGAGCTTTTTACTATCCAATTAACATAGGTATATACAGATGTCTTGCACACTAAGTCAGACACATTTTGATTCTATTTCCACTTTCTTTATATTCTAAATTATAATCATTAAGTTTGGTGGTGAATATGATTTTTGTTTGATTAAAAAAGTACAAAATAAATGAAACACCAAATCAAAATGATTCATCCAAACCTGAGAGTTCCTCTGCAACATGGTGCCAAAAAGTCATTTGATCATTTCCAAGTATGTTACAAAAGTCATTGGTCCACTTTGTATTTTTTATATAGTTTTATTCTATTTTTTTTAATATATTTTTTTGTATGTGTTGCAGGTTTGGATAAATTCGATGTGTGCGCAAATATCTGTATGTGTCAGTAATAGTTCTTATCTCGCCATCGTTTCTCTGACTTTACAGCAGTTTTGTTTTAACTTGCCATCGCTTTTCCAACTTTACAGCATTTTCTGTTACCTAGCAACAAAGTATAGAAACAATAAGCCTCCCTGTTTACACTGGCACACGAATGTCCTTAATATATAAATTATGATGTAGTATGCATCATGTGATCGCAACATGGCCCTCATTTGCATAATGCACGGTTATAGCGTTAGCCACTCGAGCAAAGAGGCCGATGTGTCCTGCACACTAACTTGACTAAAAAAAACAGAGCTGACCCGATAACCAATCACAGCAGAGTGTGCGCGCATCAAGAGGGGGCGGGGTCTAAAAGAGATGATTGTGTTTCAGACGATGGCTTAAAAGAGGAGCAAACGCTGGGCAACAGGAACAGGAACAAAATAGTTTCTTTACGGTCCTGTAGTGTGGGTGGAGCTTATTGCTGAACTAGAATACTTGTTTGGAAACTGATACATTTCTATACTGTATCTGGACTTTTTGTTATTACTTATTTTGGTTTTTAAGGTGTATAGGTGTGCCAGAATCAGAAATGTAATTTATGATACATCCAATAATCATTTTATAACACATGTATAGTTAATTCATGTTTCCACTTATTTAGAATGAGCCCTTTATACGAACATTGGGTCCAGGTTCCTTCCAGAGGTCGCCATGTTACTGTTTGATGATCAAATACAATATGTTTACAATCTAAATGTCTCTAATCACATACACACCTTTAAAATGCCTTTTCAAAATAATAGTGTTAACACAGTGGACACACAGGCAAAGACAGACCTCAATCCCCTCTCCGAAGCTGCTCTCATCACAGTCCCTCACACACAGTAGCGCGCACATGTGCACACACACACGTGCACACACATGAACACAACACAATACCAGGCACGCCGTGGTGGCAGGTAATTAATTACATTTATAGGATGAACAGTGATTCTTTCAAAAAGTGCTGCATGGTTCCATTTTCACATCAAAGTGAAACAACTATACTGATAATAAAATAGAATTCCTTTCATTATCAGTTAAAGTGCTGATTATTATTATCATAATTATTCAATTAATCTTTTTTCTTTTACTTAACCTAAGGATATTAAACTGCATTTATCATTATATACTAGATATCATATTTTATTTTCTATGAATCAGTTTGTGGTCATCAGTCTTCAGAAAGTATAGTTTCCTGGTGAGCCCTTAAGGCTCCTAATTGTTTCCTGGAATATATCAGAAATATGCAATAATAATAAGAAAAATAGTAATAATAACGATAATAATAATAATTATTATTATAAATAAATGAAAATAATGCGAAGTAATCTGAAGACAACCCTTAATTTGCATTTTCACAATTCAGTGATACCTTCCTTGACCTACATTGTATACTTCCACCAAGGGATAATGGTAATCTTTGAGTGAGTATTTACATAATCTGGCCCACAATCAAACAGTAAA
>JAFBJT010108634.1:12237-30422 GCA_016785325.1 Chascanopsetta lugubris
ATAATAAAATGTGAAAAAAATAGTATAGTATGGTGTCCAAAATATGAAAAAACATGTCATAGTATAGTATGGTATTTAAAGAAAAAAAGAAAAGAAAGAATCATAGTATAGTATGGGGTTTTAAAAAAATTAAAAAATATCATAATATAGTATGACGTAAAAAAAAAGTCAAAATATGAATAAAATGTCACCATATAGTATGGCGTCAGAAAATATGAAAATAACGTCATAGTATAGTATGCCATTTTTAAAAAAAAGAAACAAATGTCATGGCGTCCAAAACATGAAAAAGAAAATCATAGTATATTATGATGTTTTAGAAATATGAAACAAATGTCACCATATAGTATAGCGTTTAAAAAAAAATTGTCACGGTATAGTATAGTATGTCGTCCAAAATATGAAAAAAAATGTGTGAGTTAGTAAGTGGGAGATGCAGACGGAATGTTGAGTCCTCCAGGGAGGAGGAGGATGAGGAAAGGGGGCGGCGGCTCCCAGTCTCTAAATACAAATAGACAAAAATGGCAACACCCACTCACGTGCACACACACATATGTACACAGAGCTGCGATTGATGCCGGGGCCCAGCGTTAATTATCTGTTTCTCCGCTGAGATCTGGTGACAGTGATTAGAGCAAGGAGGGGGGTTCAGTGCCGCACATGGTCTAATAAGGGCCTCTCTGTAGAGCTCTCCAGGCGCACTTGATCTGCTCCGTGGCTCTGCAAATGTATGTGTGTGTGTGTGTGTGTGTATGTATGTGTGTGTGTGTGTGTGTGTGTTTGTACGCAACCAGGGAATGTAAGGTTTCAGAAGCCGACAAAAAAAAAGTGTCTTTCACACCATCTCGTTGTTTTGACTAATGCTGAGTTGTACTGGTTGAGTCGCCCGTTGGTTTCTGCCAAGTGCTTTTGAAGCAAAATTGGGGCAGAGTCACTAAACTGCCATCTTTGCCGATGCCCTAACTCCTCCCCAGTCCCTCGAATTTTTTCTTCCAAACTGGAATCAGAATCAGTCAATGTCAATATTGTCACGAACATTAAAGAACTGAAATTTATTTAGCAGCTCTTTCCGACAGTAAATACAAAAACAAAGTAATGAAAGGCACTTGTTTTTAATAAAATAAATAAAAACTCAAGGTGCAAGATGCTTGAGGTAAAACAAAAACAGTGCAATTTTTGCAGTGGTTACACAGTCCGGAGAGATTGGGGAAGTGCAATGTCTTGGAGGGGGGGCAGTGTGGTCCCAGTGATTTTCTCTGCCAACCTCAGTCCCCGCTGCAGGTCTGCCCTGTCCTTGGCGGGGCAGCTGGGAAACCATGCTGTGCAGCAGTAGGTCAGGATGGACTCAATGGTGGCCCTGTAGAAATGGACTTGCAGGGGGCGGGGGAGGTGAGCCTGCTTTAGCTTCCTGAGGAAGTACAGCCATTGGTGGGCCTTCCCCACCTGATGAGGGGTGTGGGCAGACCAGCTGAGGTCAGCTGTGATGTGAACCCCAAGAAATTTGAAGCTCTCCACCCTCTCAACCTCTTGTCCATCAATGGAGAGGATGGGGAGCGCAGTCTTCCTGGTTTTCCCGAAGTCCACATTCACTTGGTTTTTGTGGTGTTATGGTCCAAGTTGTTAGGGAGCACAGGTGTACGACCTCCTCCCTGTAGGCTGACTCATCGTTGTTCTTGATCAGCCCAATAACGGTGGTATCGTCGACAATCTTGACGATGGTATTTTTGGGGTGGATGGGGAGGAGTGAGTGAAGAGTGAGAAGAGAAGGGGGCTGAGGACGCAGCCCTGCGGGGTTCCTGTGTTCAGGTTGAGAGTGTATGAAGTGCGTTCTCCCATCCTGGCGCGCTGGGGTCTGTTGCTGAGGATGTCCAAAATCCATGTACACAGTGAATTACTGAAACCCAGGTTGCTCAGTTTGTGTATCATGAGAAAAACGGTCAAACAGGCAGAGCATAGGTAGAGCTGTGGGCGGGTGGGCCCATGGTGCTGTCACATCACCCGCACTAGGTCGGCCCAGCTGTCAGTCAAGAGGCCACGCCCCCTAAATATATGCAATCTCAAACGCTGCTAAGAAAAAAAATTGGCCATTTTAACCTGGAAGTCTACGGGGATTCCTCGATGGCAGACATGGGCATTGTACGGCCCGCGGGCCACACCCGGCTCGTGGAGCATCCCCGTCTGGCCCGCACATTCACCGAGCCATGCGCACACACACGGATATGAGGGCTCTCTTTCAGCGATCCGCGCACGTACTCGCACGAGCCCCTCCCTGCGCTCGCGCACACATGCACGTCTCTCTCCCTTCCTTCGGTCTGTGTCGCTCACAGCGTAGCGAGTCGAAGTGCCAGCACATACACGACGATCTGCGCACGCACACGAGCCCCCAGTGGCCATCCGATGAACTGCAAGTTATTTCACCTCACTTACACCAAAGATGGACCTAGCGTTCGTGACGTCACACCTTGGTTTCTGCAGAGTGCTTTTGAAGCAAATTGTGGGCGGAGTCACCCATCGGCCATCTTGCCGATGCCCCAACGAACCCCCTAGTTCCTTGTTCATTCAATAAATGAAACAAAAAGCCAGAGCACTGGTGTCAGTAATAGTTCTATCTCACCATTGCTCCTCCAAATTTGCAGTATTTTCTTGTTGCAACATATAGAGACAATGCACCAGCTGTTTACACTGGCAGACGCATGTCCTTCATATATAAATTATGAAGTAATATGCATCATTTGATCTCATTAGCATAACGCACAGTTATAGCACTGGCCAGTCTGGCATGCCCACGAACAAAGAGGCCGATCAAGAGGGGGCAAAGTCTTAAAGAGACAGTTCTGTTACAGACGGAGGCTTAAACTTCTTAATGATTTAGTCACCTTGAGCGCTGCTGTCCATTTGAAAGTGCAGAAGTGAAACTACACCTTTTTTTTCATTTGAAGTTCATAGACCAAGTAAAACAGGAGCTATGATCATTTGAGTTTGATAGAAAAATCACGCTTATATATATGAAATGTGGCGCTGGGCGGACGCTATGTTTATCTAAATATCGTCGTCATTCCTTATCCTTATACAAAATGGAAAACCATGCTTTACTCTGGACTACATTTCCCATGAGACCCCGCGAAAGTCTCGCAGGAAGTTGCAAAAGGAGAAGGAGAGTGAAGGAGCAGGATCTACATAGTGGAATTTTGGAGCGATTTGGAGTGTTGGTGGAGAACTAGGAGGGAGACAGAGTGCAGGGTGAGGCGCACATTGAACATTACACAAGCTATCGATTTATTCCATCGACTGGATGAGGAGGATGACGACCGTTTGTCCACCTCCTCATCGGAAGCAGAGAGTGACGAGATGGATGAGGTCAGCGATCCCTCTTTTGTTGTTGATGATCAGAGGAAATTTATGTTCATAAATGTATGTATATGTGCACAGTAGATCAGGAGTGACATCGTCATGACAGAGCTTGATACACTGTTTAGTCTTTGCATATGTGTACAGTAGATCAGGAGTGAAAAAGTCATTACAGAGCTTGATAAACTGTTGTTTAGTTTTGTTTGTTTATGCGTACAGTAGATCAGGAGGTAAATAGTCGGGACACAGACAGTACCCCATACACAAGCTGGTCCATGCCCCGGAGACCACCAGGAGCCCAGGTGAATCCCCATGCCACATATTCAGCTCTGGACCTGTTCAAATTGTACTTTACTTACTGTGCAACAGCACAAACAAATATGCTGCAATCCAGCAGGAGATGGGCAAAAAGTATACTTGTACTGACACAGATGTCGAAGAGCTTTACAAATATATGGGGCTCCTTATGGACATTTGCTTTGGTGTCTATTATGATGTCACCTTTTGTATATCACTATTTTGAATTCTCAGACTGCTAGAATGCTGTGCATAACATGTTTTGAAAATAATATGTAGAAAGAAAAAAATGCCCATTATCATACCAGCATTTTTTTGTAAATCTTTAGATATAGTTTTATTCAATTTCAGTTTCACTGTTGAATGTAAAATGTCCTTTACAACTCGTGGTGACATTTTCAACATTCAAAACAATTCATTCAGCATGTTAGTGTCATTTTGTAATAAATATTACACATTTTGAAAAATGAATGTCTGATTTTTATCTATTTGTGGGCCCAAAACGTTGATACAGTTGGTCAAAGTGAAGTGAACAACAGTTTAGACATCTAGGTGAAGTTGTACTTAAATAGATTGCAAACCAGGGTAGGTGGAACATTTTTTTCTGTGAAATATAAAGGCAACATCAAAGGTACGCAAAAAAAAAAACAGACATAAAAGGCACAGACAAGAGGAGCAGCAGCAATGGAGAGTCTAAGGAAAGTGTTTTCAGAACATTAGGACATGCAAACCTTTTTCAGATGATGCATTTTGAGTGTGAGTGTGAACAGGTACTTTAGTGTGGGTAGAGCTTATTTCTGAGCTAAATAACTTAAAAACATTTCATATGTTTGATAACATAACTTAATTATTGTTTAAATGGTCCAGTATGCAAGATTTATTGAAAGTTATTTTCATCTATGCTTGTGAAAAATATCAATATGTAATGTTGACCCCCAATATGTGACTGATTTAGACCAAAACAGTAGTTCGTACCAGACTCACCTCTGAAGTTGATCGTTTCAACATGGGAGTCTATGGGGATTGACCCTAGTGGCCACTCTATGAATTGCACGTTTTTTCTCTTCCTATTGTGCTTTTTACTGGTCGAGGCCCCCGGCTATGTAGGGATAACAGGACTGTGAGGCGACCACATGACAGCGTCCGTATCACGGGCTGTGTGTGTTTTGAGGCATATTGTGGGCGAGTCCCTCATCGGCCATCTTGCCAAATCCTTACTCCTCCTACTTCCCAGTTGCTGTGGATTGGCCCAAGGTGCTGTCACCTCATCTGCAGTACGTGCCAGGTCAGTTTCGGTGTCAGTCAAGAGACCAGACCCTTAATTATGTGCAATTTCAGATGCAGATAAAATAAAAACGAGTGAGTTTGAAAGCCCCCCCGCCACTTCCTATTGTGCTTTATCTGGCAGTTGCCCCGAGGGTGCTATTCACGTGTAGCCACCTGTCCGGCACCGCAACTCGCCCAACATCACCAACTAAAACACATTTTTGAAAATGCCAATGTCTGTGTGTGTGCACCTGACTGATAGATTTCACCAGGGTTGGGGGGATGGCGGCCGTCATTTTCCACACCATTTTGTCCCGAAGTCGATTACGTTGCCCGCCGTCACCGCCGCAGCCTTGGAATTGAACCTCACATTTTACTCTGCCCAGCTGCCAATAAAAGTTAGAGAGCCCCGGCTTCCATCAGCGTAATGATATTTCAGGGCCCTCTGTATTAGTTCGGCACTGTTCTCCACCGCACTTTCTGCTCAATTAAAGATATTTAAATACATAGGAAATCAGAAGGCCCCTGCAATTGCTGCTGGAGCCCGGCAACCGCCAGCCAGCCCGTGTGCATTCAGATATGTCGCTTAAATGATGAAGTTTGAAATGGACTTTTTTTTAAAGCAGCTAGCTCCACACCTTTCGGGTTTTTTTGAATGGGGGGGGGGGGCTGTTCATTTGTAACTCTGAAATGTTCCCCTTTAACGTCGTTGATGTAGATTAACTTTTAAAAAGGTAAGTAAGTGAAATGTGAAAGAATTCATCAAGAGGCAGCCATGTAGGAAATGTGATTTCGGCGGCGAGCAGAAAGGACCTCCTAGACCATTAACCCAAACAGAGGAAGTAGATTGGGGGAGGGGGGGTACCCTCTCTCTCTCTACCTACATCTCAACCTACAGCACATTTCCAACTAAATTGCCAGGACAGCCATAGACTGTATATAAAGATGGACGTAGCCTTGGTTTCACCGGAGTAATATTGAGGCAAATTGTGGGTGTGTCCCTTGTTGCCATCGTGCCAAACTCCCACTTACTGGTTCATTCAAAAACGGGCAAAGAGGCGGAACACATACGGAGCTGTGGGTTCGGCTCATGTTGCTGTCACCTCATCCACGGTATGTGCTAGGTCGGCTTAGCTGTCAGTCAAGAGACCACGCCCTTAATTATACGCAATTCCAAATGTCGATAAAATAAAAATAAGCGAGTTAGAAATAAATTCACCCCTGTATAGTTGTCATGGTCATACATGTGACTGATTGAGACCAAAACCAAAGTTTGTACCAGACTGTAAACAAGTCTGATTCAACTCTGAAGTTGATCATGGGTCGCGAGTATTTGACCGGAAATAAAAGTTGAGAAAAAAAGCCCTAAGCTTAGTTTAAAGAGGACTGTTTTATGCCATTGAATGTCATATTTTCATACTCCTGAACAGTAGGGGGTGGTGATGCCCTGTAGTACTAATCGCTAATCGACACTTTTGGGTTTTTTTCAATTAAGATGCGGAAAACTTCAGTTGAAAATGTTCCTCAATCTGGGTCGTGGCTCGTCATTGAGGGATGATGATGGTTCCCGAACCCAGGCCAGTTGATAACCGCTGCGTTAGACTTTTATTTTTAGACAATCCTATGCCTTTGAGCTCTCGCTCTCGCTGCTTTAGACTTTTTGTTTTTCGAGAATCATATGCCTTTCGCGGGCCACATCAAGTGATCTTGCGGGCCACAGGTTTGTTCTTTAGACTCTATTTTTAGACAATCATTTGCCTTTAGGCACTCTCTCGCGGGCCACGTAAAATGATCTTGCAGGCCATATTTGGCCCACAGGCCAAACGTCCGTGCTCCATAACCTCTGTAAGTGCCGTTGTTGAGAAGTCAATGCATTATGGGGAAACCCAATCGGCTGCAGGGCTCATTTGCATATGTTGATGTTTCCTCCTCCCACAGTATAAACATCATCACCCCCATAAATCAACATTACACTGCATTTTATTTTTTCTCGTGCTTCAATCACACTGTTATGTAGTTATGTCTCCCCTGTCGGCCATGACACTTTAATAAATGACCACAGTGGAAGGTAATTGAAAAAAATGTACAAGGTCACGGTTTCTGTCAACTGTCGTTGACCGTCGTACCACATAACTAATTGTTTTATTATTATCCTTATAAATGACATTTATAAAAAGCGTCTCTTTTTTGTTTTATCTGATTCAGCTGTCGGCGCCACGCGCTCCATCATCTGCGCTCCAGGAAATTAGAACGGAGAAACGTTTGACAGCACAATTTCACAAAACATCGCCGTCGCCATCATTTCATTTTCCTCAGCCATTTTTTTTCATTCATTTATTTATTTTATTATTGTCTTTTGAAATGTAAACAAACAGTTCCTTTTCGGGTAAATCATCCTCATTGCCGCTTTACCTTCAGAGACTTTGTATAAAGATGGACGATGTGTCTGTGACATCACCGGTTGGTTTCTGCAGAGTGCTTTTGAAGCAAATTGTGGGCTGGTCACTCGTCAGCCATCTTGCTGATGTCTATTTTGTGTTTTAATCCAAAAAAGGGTAAAGCGGCGGAACACACACAAGGCTGTGGGAAGGCCCATTGTGCCGTCACCTCATCCACAATATGTGCTAGGTTGGTCCAGCTGTCAGTCAAGAGGCCACACCCCAAAATACGCAGTTTCAACCGCTGATAAGATTAAAAAGAATAAGCGAGTTACAAAAAATACAGTTATCACAGTAACACATGTGACTGATTGAGAGCAAAACCAAAGTTTGTACTCAACCGTAAACATGTTTCATTCACTTCTGAAGTTGATCGTTTTAACATGTGAGTCTATGGGGATTTGCTCCCCATGTGGTCACCCTATGAACTGCAAGCTTTTTCCACTTCCTTATGTGCTCGGTTAAGCTCCGCCCTCGTCTGCATTACCTCCAGTCGCTTCGGTGAGCCTCAACCCAAGATGGGTAAGAGGTCATCTGTAGCCACGCAGCCACGGTGGGTTGTACATCACCAATGTCAGCGCCTGATGGCTGCTTATCTCTCAGGTATCGATTGGAGGGACCCACCAAAGCGGTGCGGGCCAATCAATTTTGGGCATTCCATTCTCCTTGAACCGCCAGCTTTTTTTGATCCTCGCCCCTGACTCCGGTGCAGTGGGATTGTTTCTCCCTTCTTCTTCTTCTTCGGGTGCTGCGTGTTATGAAAAGGGAGTGGGTGGAGAGTGATGAACACTTTGGTGTTGGCAGCCCCGCTGAGCTTCTGCATATGTGCGGGGAATCCTGTTGTGTTTCCCCTTCGCTGCCAAGAACCCACAGATCTCTCGCTCAGAGGTTGGATTTCAAATGTGCACTTCTAATTTTGGGTGTATGCGCAGAATTCCATCACAGCAAGACCAAATAGTTTCCCTGGATTACTTCCAGTGTCTCGGCAGCTGCACATGTAATCTGTCTCAGGATTTCAGGTTTCTGATGATTTTACAGAATTACGGGAGTTTCCCTTTGAGCATCTGGGGTCAGAAATATGTTCCGGAGCCATTTGTACACCTGGCTGGCTGCTTAGAGAGCATACTAGAGTAAAAACAAGATAGAAATGACAAAATAGGAAAATGAATGAGTAAAAATGGACAAAAATGACAAAGTAGGAAAATAAATACATTTCAAAAATGACAAAGTAGGAAAATAGATGAATTAATAAATACATGAATTTGTTGTTGTGTTTGTTTTACATGCTGTAAATGCAGTTACGTACACACACAAATACAATATATGCACTGGGGGAGAGATGTTAGAGCGAGGGGGCTGCGAAAAACAGGCGGGATTTGGTGCCTTGCTCAAGGGCACCTCGGCAGTGCCCAGGAGGAGGGGCTGGCACCTCCCCAGCTACCAGTCCAACCTCCACACTTGGTCTGTGCAGGACTTGAACGCTGGGACTTGCTATCTATCTATCTATCTATCTATCTATCTATCTATCTATCTATCTATCTATCTATCTATCTATCTATCTATCTATCTATCTATCTATCTATCTATCTATCCATCCATCCATCCATCTATTTATCTATCTATCTATCTATCTATCTATCTATCTATCTATCTATCCATCCATCCATCCATCCATCTATTTATCTATCTATCTATCTATCTATCTATCTATCTATCTATCTATCTATCTATATATATATATATATATATAGACAGATAGATATATAGATATAGATATAGATATGTGTGTGTGCAGGGGGCCCGGTGGCCCCGAGAAGGTCCTGTGCTCCGTGTGGAGTTTGCATGTTCTTCCCGTGCCACCCGGGGGATTTCTCTCACTGAATTATGTGACATTCACACTCACGTGGAGCAAATACGCTGCACATCACTCAGGCACACTGATGCAAACTACAGATTCATCATTTTGAGATTTTTAGATTTTCTAAAATGCGTGTCCGCATGACAAGCCATGACCCAAATCAATCGAGATGTGAATAAATGCTCCACACTGCACCTTTAATCGAATGTGGACGTGGACATTGCACAGAGAGATGAAAGTATGTCTGGAATGGTTTGTGCGGCTCAGACCTTGAGCACCTTGTCAACACGGAGGAGTTGAGGCTGTGCTGAGTGCAGACGAGCAGTAGGTGAAGCATTCCTGGATGTTTTGATGGAGTTCGGCGCTTTTGAGCGGTTACCTTGACGGCTGTGTTTTATAATGTTCTGCATCCACGCGGTGACTTCCAACTCTTCAGATGTGTTCATTGATCCTCTGACATTAACAAAACAATAAATCCAGGATTGATCTGGGTCTTATTTATGCTCCTCTTCTTCCTCTGTTTACTCCGGGGGCGTTTTTCAAGTGTGAGCGAGTGCAGCTGCTTCTCGAGTCTTCAAAGTCGAATGTGTCAGCACTAATAAGTCACCGGTTGATAATCAAATGAATCCTCCATTTTTAAACCACTTAACTTGTTTCTACCTGTTTCGCGTCGACCCGTTTCATTTCTACCTGTTTCGTTTCCACCTGCTTCACTTCCCCGTGTTTCATTTCTACCTGCTTCATTTCTATCTACTTCATTTCTACTTGCTTCGTTACTACTTGCTTCACTTCTACTTGCTTCATTTCTACCTGTTTCATTTCTACTTGCTTCACTTCTACGCGTTTCATTTCTACTTGCCTCACTTCTACCTGCTTCATTTCTACCTGTTTTGTCCTGTTTCACCTCTACCTGCTTCATTCCTATCTACTTCACTTTTACTGGCTTCATTTCTACCTGTTTCACATATACCTATTTTATTTCTACCTACTTACCTATTTGGTGTCTACCTGTTTTATTTCTACCTGCTTACCTATTTTGTGTCTACCTGTTTCACTTATATGTGTTTCAGTTCTACCTGCTTAATTTCTATTTCATTTCTACCCGTTTCATTGCTACCTGCTTTATTTCTATCTACTACATTTCTACCTGCATTTCAATCTACATTTCATTTCTACTTGCTATTTGATTTGTACATGTTTCATTTTTACTTGCTTCAATTCTACCTGTTTCATTTCTACCTGCTTCACTTCTACTTGCTTGATGTCTATCTTAGTTTCAGCCTGTTTCATTTCTACTTCTTTCATTTCTACCTGATTTGTTTCTACGTGCTTCATTTCTACCAGCTTGATTTCCATCTACTTAGTTTCTACCTGATTCACTTCTACATGTCTCATTTCTACTTGCTTCATTTCTACCTGTTTTGTTTCTACCTGCTTCATTTCTATCTTTTTCATTTCTACCTGTTTCATTTCTACTTGCCTCATTTGTATTTGCTTACTTTCTACTTGCTTAATTTCTTCCTGTTTCACTTCTACCTGCCTCATTTCTACCTGTTTCATTTCTACCTGCTTCATTTCTGCTTTCTTCATTTCTACCTGTTTTGTTTTTTTCTAGCTTCATTTCTACCTGATTCATTTCTATCTGCCTCATTCCTACTTGCTTCATTTCTATGTACTTAGTTTCTACATGTTTCTTTTCTACCTGCTTCATTTCTTTCTTCTTCATTTCTACCTGTTTCATTTATATCTAATTAATTCCCACTTGGTTAATTTCTAGTTGTTTTTGGTTCTACGTGTTTCATTTCTACCTGCTCGATTTCTACCTGCTTCATTTCTATCTATTCAATTTCTACCTGTTTCATTTCTATCTTGTTCATTTCTACCTGCTTCACTTTTACCTGCTTCATTTCTACCTTCCTTTCTATTTTCTACCCGTTTCATTTCGACCTGCTTCATTTCTACCTTCATCATCTCTACCTGCTTCACTTTTATTTTCTACTTGTTTCATTACTACCTGTTTCATATCTGCTCTGATAAGTCATTTATTGATAATAAAATAAATCTGGATGGATGTGGAAATGATTATTCTCTGTTGGAGTCTAGCGGTTTATACAATTTGACGCAGCGTCTCTTCCTGTTTTTTAGTATTCACTAAGTATGTCAATGTTGTATAGACGGCTCATAGTGAATTCATAAGGCAGCCGCGCAGGAGGCACCTTGCGTCCTCTGATTCACTCTCGGATTTGGAAAACGAACTCTTTTGTGGTTCTCCCGGATTCCTGAGAGATCCCTGTTTGCATAATATCTCGTTTTATAGGTCTCTTTAACCTTTTGCCGAAGTCTTATTGACACTCACTAACCTTGCAGGCAGCTGCTGGAGGACGAGGCGATGATGATGAGCGTGCTCAGTGTATGGAAAAAGGGCCCGTGTGGAGTTTTTTTTTTCCCTCCGCCCCCGCCCTTGCCTTCACCGAGCAGCACCAACTCTTTGCGTGACCTTCGCCTTCTGATCTCTGTTTCCATGGTGAAGCCCATGCACCATGTTTTTCTTCTTCCCAGCGCAATAGACAGAATGATACAATACCCATGTGTCTTTGAAATATAGCAGGTACGGCAAAAGTACGAATGTTGGTTAAGATGGAGGATTTTTTAAAAACAATGCTGGAATTGATAATGTAGGCCATCTCTGCAAAATGTCAATTTTGTGCAAATTATAGTTTCCTGTTGTACGAGGATATACAGTACCTGCACGACTTCTTCTTCTGTATTGACCTCAACTGACCTGCGGGGGGCACTGTAACTTCTGAGTACGAGACAATGGTCCCTATAAAATAAATAAAAATGACAAAGTAGGAAAATAAATAAATGCCAAACTGACAAAGTAGAAAAATAAATAAATAAATAAGTTGTCAAAAATGAAAATAAATAAATAAGTAAATGTATTGATTAATTTAAAAAAAATGTAACTTGAAAGTAGTAAAATACATGAATACATTTTTTAAAGATTACAAAGGAGGAAAATAAATTCAAAAAATGACAAAGTTGGAAAATATATATCAATAAATAAAATGACAAAAATGACAAAGGAGGAAAATTAATTAATTAATTAAATGACAAAATTGACAAAGTAGGAAGATAAATACATTTAAAAAGACAAGAATGACAACGTAGTAAAATTAATTAATTAATTCAAAAGAAAATTGACAAAGTTGAAAAATATATAAATAAATATAAGAAATGACAAAAATGAAAAAAAAGAATTGAGAAATAAAAAATGATAGGGAAACAAATAAACAAACAAAAAACAAATAACCAAATGTAGTTCTGATCTGTGTCCATGGTGAAACCCATTCCCAGCACAATAGATGAAATGATACAGTCGCTTGCGTCTCTGAAAGGTACACATGGTGGTGGAAGATGGAGGGTTTTGTGGTGTAATTGCAATGTTTTAATAGAGAACTACAAGGCTGCATGGGGATGACATCATCAGCTTGGGACTGAAGTAGGCTAAAGAAAGGACCCAGGAGGTTGGGCGCATATGTGGTTGTCAAGCAACGTTGAATAATACATTCACATTGATGAGTTGGACTCACGTTGTTCTTCGAGAACACAAAAGGTTTAAAAAAGAATGGCGGAATTGAAAATGTGAGGGCATCTCTGCTAATTGTCAATTTTGTGTAAATTATAGTTTCCTACTGTGCACGGCTATACAATACAATCATAAAAAACTAAGGTTAAAACAAAATCACAAAGTAGGACAATAAATTAATGAAGAAAAAAGACAAAAAAGACAAAATAGGAAAATAAAATGTCAAAAATGACAATGTAGGAAAATAAATAAATAAAATATCAAAAATGTCAAAGTAGTGAAATAAAAAGATTAAATAAGAAAATGATAAAGTAGGAAAATAACTAAATAAAAGAAATGACAAAATGACAAAGCAAGAAAATAACTAAATGAATGAAAAATCACAAAGTAGGAACATTTTAAAAATCAAAATGATAATAAATGAATGAAATGAATACAGGGCACAAGTGGGACTCAAACCAGTGACCTTTGCTTCTAAAGACGAATGCTTTCAATTTATGCATTGGAAAAAATGTTGAAGTAGGAAAATAGATTAATGAATACAAATGACAAAAATGACAAAGAACAATAAAAAAATTGATACAAAAAATGAAAAAGTAGGACAATAAATGAATAAATCAAAAATGACAAAAATGACATGGTAGGAATATAATAAATGAATAAAAAATGACAAAGTAGGAAAATGAATATATTAATAAATAAATGACAAAAATGACAAAGCAGGAAAATAGAAAATGAAAGAAAGAAATGAATGAAAAAAAAGACAAAAATGACAAAGTAGTACTGATCTGTTTCCATGGTGAGGCCCAGTACAATAGACGGGATTATACAATAGCATGCTTGGGTGTCTTTGATCCAGCAGGTACGGCAAAAAGTACAAATGGTGGTTAAGATGGAGGGTTAAAAAAAAAGGCCAGAATGCCATCCCTGCAAATTGTCAATTTTGTGCAAATTATAGTTCCACTAGGCCAAATTTTCATGCACCAGGAACCTGCTGTGCAAGGCTGTACAGTATCTGCACTGCTTCTTCTTCTGTATTGTCCTCGACCGCTGAAGACGAGACAATGGTTCCTATACCAGGGATGTGCAACCCGCAGCTCTGGAGCCCTTCAAAGGAACCACCTATTATTTTGGAGATCAAAGTGATATTGTGAAAGTGTTTTATTTTATTTTATTCTTTTAAAGGTTTAATGTTTTGACGACTAGAATATGCATCACATCCGAGGGGTAACCTCCAGTGCAGACGGGTGAAGCACGTACGGAAGTGGAAAAAATGAACCAGGAAGTAGCTTAGGCATCAGCATGATGGCGATGAGTGACATTTTGTTTTTGGCTACAGTTTAGGAGTATGTGGTGCTACTTTAAAGGTGCAGAGTACAAGATTTTGGTCATTTTTGTCACTTTTCAAAATGTTACAAAACAATTACATACTGATATTTTCTTGATGTAATGTAATAAATGTAAATGTATATTTACATGAGGAGCGGGTCCTCTCTGGAGGCTGCCATGTTTTTGCAGTAGTAAAAGTGGACGCACTAAACATCTTTTGAGTTTCAGTGATAACTACCTTAGGTTCTCCTGCAGGTTCAGAAGGGTGAAGGTGAGGTGATGGATACAACATGCAACTTCACCTCTAGATGTCACCAAATCTTACACGCTGCACCTTTAACAAAAAAGACAAGGTGTAGAGTCAGACATCTTGCTGACATAAGCGTGTGTAATTTGTAAATAATGGAGTGTTCATTCATATGGTAAGGAGAGAACACAAATATGACTATGAGTATAGCAATACCCGACAGCTCGAAGCGCCCAAGCTGCATTTGTGGTATCGTACCATGTTGTGAAGTGCAGATAACAAGTCCAGGTCACTATAAGTCATGTCAGGTTTGTTATTATCTTTCTGGGGAGTAGAGACTGTCTCAAGGCGGCATATCTTATCCCAGCGCCAGGGACAGGGAGGAAGGAAGGGAAGCACCTCCTCCTCCACTTCCTCCTCCTCACACCCAGACATAAAACATCCCTAATCTAAATCAGAGATCTGCCGAGGCCTTACGAACAAACAACCCCCCCATCCCCCACCCGCCTGCCCCACAGACCTTCCAATGCATCATACCTGATGTAAAAGATGCATCAAAGTCACAAAGTCCCCGACACATGGGGCACAAAAATGGCAAAAGTGATATATGGAACCCTAACTGCACATGAGCTTAACCGTCCTTTAACATCCCATTTTAAATATATATATCTATTATCATCATTATTATTATTATTATTATTATTATTATTATTATTATTTTACTTTACAACTCCTCTCCTTTCTGCTGCCAGAAAACAACATAACATGACATAACTTTGCAAACATCAATAACGTGCAATATTTTTTGGTCAATCATGTGCAATCATTTTGCTATGTGCAATATTCTGCCATGTTTTTTTTTAACCTCACATTTGTCTGCAATGCATCATTCTTGTACTCTCACCTTGTTTACCTGTTGACTTGATTTTGTTTTTTACAGAGACACCTTTAACGTTAGCCTAACTTTAACTTTATTTTTCAAGAGACTTTTTTCTTTTTTTAGACTTTAAAATGTATCTACTAACCTTTGTATTTGTATGTGATGACTAACGCTGTTCTCTGGCAAAACAATTTCCTTCGGGATTAATGAAGATCTTTTTTTATAATGATATCTGTTTACCACTCGGTGTGTCCAATTCCAATATATATATATATACATACACATACACATGCACTCTCCCTTTGAAGGTGCAGTGTATAAGAGTTATTTCAATTATTTATTTATATATTTAAGATTTGAACTTGATAAAATCTTAATTGATTAGTTTTAAGTGAATAACCACCTGGATTTAGCTTGAGCCCTTTAACCTTATACAGTATATATACATACGGAGCGGGTCCTCTCCACGTACGCCGTCATTTATTACAGTAGCCCAGAATGGACACACTTTTTTTCAGTTTTAATCCTAACTAAGGCTACCGTATGTTTTCGTATACATGTTTGGGAGGGCAACTCCTTCACTAGATGTCACTAAATTCTACACATTGCACCTTTAATGTTGATGATTTTAGAATTATTTTGTTTTTCACTTGACACCAAATTTCAAAATCTACTTATGCCTTACACCAGACATGTCAAACTCAAATACACAGCGGGTCAAAATGGAAAACTGGGACCAAGTCGCGCACTAAACTACAGATGAACCACAATAGTGCATATTCTGATTTTTTTCAGATGGAAACAAACTTAAGTTTTGTTTTAACATTGAATCTGGAACAATCGAATTATTTCCCTCCCTCCCCCACCCGCTCCCTCTCTCCCGATCTTCTGTCTTTTAGGGCCCCAAGCAAAATATCTCAGGGGCCCCCTCCAACCAGGGTTCATGAGTCTTATATAATTGATAATCTGACACTAAGAAAAATATGAAATGTAAAAAAATTCTATTTCAAAAGTGCACAATAGATCTATCTAATAGCCAGGATTACCTTTACTGTATCATATATCACATAAATAAATAAATACAGCTTTCAGACTGATAAATCCTACTCCCCCCAAAAATTAAATATGTATGCAACACTTGTACACAACACACAATAACTTCCATCTATGCGCCTCAGTTGTACACTATCCAGATTCCAAACCAATGAGTTCGTAGCTTAATAGTTAATAGTTAGGCTTGGTTGGACGCAGCTTAAATTGGACAATTTAAGAGAACACATTGTTCAAGTGAGCTGTTTTTATTTTCAGCCTAAGACAAACGGGTATCAGACTAAGCTGCTCTGAACTAAATGAGCTTCTGTACTATCTGCACTATCTACCTCTGTCTTGATCCTCCTGTTTTTCCTTCTTTCTTTGTCACTTCCAGACCGATAACTAAAGACCCGCTCTCACTTGTTTGCTTACAAGATACGTTACGTGCGAGAGGGAGAAGTGGGGGTAGAAGTGGGAGTAGGGAAGGAAAGGGGGCTTTAAGGAGCTCTGTGTTGGCCGACCACTGTCATTGCCAACTCTCACTGTCACTGCTCTGCAGGGATTTGAAGTTGGTCTTCCCTCAGGAAGCCCCCTCTGGCCCGGGGCCCCAAGCATTTGCCTGCCTTGCTTCTACATGTAGTCATTGATGCACGGACGCACCAGTAGTGCATTCTGGGACTTGTAGTATTAGCGTATGCATTTTGTACCAGCGGGCCAATAGACATTTGATATTATCTCACGGGCCAAATATAATTACACTGTGGGCCAGATTTGGCCCGCGGGCCTGAGTTTGACACATGTGCCTTACACACTATGAACCTCTGTGTGGGACTATGACCATATATGTCCTCGTTTTGGTGATAAATGCAGGAATGGATTTGTACCATCCAGAAATTAAATACTGATATATTATTAATATTAATATTACAGAAATTGAGAGAAATCTTGCAAAGAGAATTTTTCACAGAGCATGTTATCTGTTTTTTGGCCCAAGCTCTTTGAAAATAATCATTTTTTATTGTAAAGAAAAGAAATACCACTTTCAAACATTTTCCGAATGTTTGATATATAAAAAAAAACTGTTATTATGTAAGTTATTGTCAGTCAGGGTCGAGGTACAACCAACAAATCCCACTGTGCTTATGTTTGATTCGGGGGTCTTGGTGGTGGGGGCGGTGCTTCAGACTGGGGGGAGGGGCCAGAACAAGACACCGCTGTCTAAAACACCCAGAGCCATCCTTCACGTCAAGGAAACCATTAGCATTTAGATTTCCACGTAGCTGTGTCACACCTCAGAGCTCCATCACCCTGATCAATCTCTCAATATCCCTAAATTGCTTTGGATGGCCTCCTCATGGAAGAAGAGACCTGATTGGTCGATACTGATGCTCTCGGACCAATCAATAGCACTCGGCTCATAAACAACGAAGTATTTTTAATGGAGGTCAGGCGGTGGAATTCATTTTATTTTCATAAAATTGTTCCCTGACAAAATTCTAATCAGGACAGCTTTTCCATCAGATATGCAGACTTCTGAGTCTCTTGCTCCGCCTCCTCCTCCTCCACCCTCATTTGCATTCATGTGAGTCTGCCTGTGAATCCACACAGGACATGAATGTATACGTGACATATATTAAATATCAGTCAGCATTGAATATGGCTCAGCTTTAATGTAGAGTGCATCTGTTTTTATTTTTTCTATATCGCCCGTAGCAACAAACACAACTTTAACTCCGTGTTCCGCCTCATTAGCTTAAGATTGAAAAAGATGACCGATGTGGCACGTGCAACATATTATCTTAATTAATTCACTGTCTCGCTGTCGGACAAGACAGGCAAGGGGGCGGGGCCTGAAAATAGGAAAAGTGATACATGGAAAAAAGCTGCACATGAAGCTTAAC
>JAFBJT010108635.1:13949-25597 GCA_016785325.1 Chascanopsetta lugubris
TAACAAATCTGTCGTTGTTGTTGTTTTCTCTTTGTTCTTCCAGGAGCAGAGTGATCGCATCATTCGTCCGTGTCGCAGGGAGTCGGCCATTTTGACGCAGCTTCATTTTTTGTACAGAGCTCATGAAAGAAGCCGAGTGAATGTCCTGTACGAGTCTACACTGAATCCGTCCACACCAGGTAAGTCTCCAAGTTTCTATTTGTTTGTTTGTTTGTTTTGTTTTTTTTACGTATGTTTGGATTTTTGTTAAATCTCAGATAATCTCATCTGGGATTATGATTTTCCACCTGAACTTTTTTTCACCATCTTCATCACATGGAATTTCCGTGCTAGGTTGCTACATGCTCAATATACAGAATTCCCGCACTTTTCTCCGGAGCCTGCTAGCACATTGATGTTAGCACTTAGCTTCAAATGCTAGTGGCCTCAACGACCGGCATAGTTTTACGTCTTTTACCAATTTTCTGACATTTCCTCAAAAACCTCCTTCACCTTCTTCTTTGTCCTCCATCGTTCTCTCCCCCTCCCCTTAAATCACCATCCCCCCACTCTCACCCTCTCCTTCCCCCCCTTTTTCCCCATGAAACTTTTTATGTTTTCCTGACCATCTGCCCTCTCTCTCTCTCTCTCTCTCTCTCTCTCTCTCTCTCTCTCTCTCCCTCTCCCCTTTCCCCTTCATTTCTCCTCTGCTCAAAGACTCGCTTCCTCGCTAGTTAATTGCCATAATCGATGAAGGCTCTTCTCCATGCTACCCATAATGCCTTTCTGCTGGTGCCACCTCCTATAGTATATTCTCCTCTCTCTCTCTCTCTCTCTCTCTCTCTCTCTCTCTCTCTCTCGCTCTCTCTCACCTCTGGAGTGGATCCTGCTCGGAAAGATTAGGATCATTACCTGGCAGTGGGTCGCGGAGTCCTGCTCGTTGCATTACAGCCTTAAACCCGAGCCTATATCGCGTTACTCCACGGCACAAAGACAACAAACAAGCTGAGCTAAGAGCAGCTTCTCCGGCCCGACGGATTCATTACTATAGGGAGTCGAATTTAAACAGCAAAGGGCCAAGAAACACATTTAATACCCCCTTTATAATCTGTTATGCCGGGTTTTCTCCAGGCAGGTCCATTTATTCCGCTTCATTCATTTTTGTTGGATTGGAGTCCAAGGTTCTTTGGGAGCCGCCGGCAGGTTGTCCATCAGAAAGGGGGGCCGGGAGCTGGAATCCCCCCCCCCCCCCCCCCGCAGCCCCCAGCCACCTCCCCCCCGGGTCTGCTGGGGCCGGGAGCTGGAACCCCCCCCCCCCCCGATACGAAGCCATATGCTATTTCAGCCTGGTGTTTACTCGTCTCGTGAACAAAAGTGCCGTTTCTATCATTTAATCCCGGCTCTTTATAACGGACAGCGAAGCAGAATGAGCCGCAATCACGACCGCATCGTTTCTAATGTTAGCAGCTCATTAGAAAATATTTTTTTACCATCTGCCCCCCCCCTCCCCCCCCTTTGCTTTTGTGTCCGCGGGCGTTCCGCTGTCATTCAATGGCGCGTCCGCAGCCATACATCAGATGGAGGGCTCTTATAGGTGGTCTGAGAGTTGGCTAAGTGTGCGGTTCCAAGGACGGAGCCGCAGGACTGGAAAAACTGCTCCCAAGGAATGAGCTCAGGTTTTATTTTATTTTGATTTCCTGCAGCTCACTTCCAGAATCAGTGGAGCCTCTTTCTCCTCCGCAGGGAGTGTGGCCTCACCCTGTGTCACCTCACAAGGTGCTTCACCCAGGGGGGCTATCGCCGGGGACCACCTCGCTGGGTGTTTGGACAGAGCGAGTCACTCCTGGCATCCGTCCTCTGCAGCTCCGTCCAGGTCTGACATGGCGCTAATACTCTCCCACTGCTGCGGCCGTGTGTGTACTCTCCTTAACGTCCATGGGAGGATTTGGGATTTGGGACTTGGGACTCTGTGCGTGTGTGTGTGTGTGTGTGTGTGTGTGTGTGCGTGCGTGTGCAGATGGGTGTGCAGTCACCAAACCTCTAATTGCCGAGTCACTAAGGCCAGGAACTAATGCCAGCAACCACGCTTCAGGGAGGGTGTGTTGGGGGTATGTACCGCTTCCATCCAATGGGCTCGCAGCTCCGCCAGGAAGTTGTGGTTTGAACACATGGTTGTTCGGGAAGGAGGGAACTGAGAGGATAACGAAAAAGGCGAGAGAGAGAGGGAGGGAGGGAGGGATGGTTAGTGCAGAGCGGTGCAGTTTGTTCTACTCCTCTGTTTATTTACAGATGCAGTTACATCATCTGATGCGGCGAGAGGCTAAAAGTAGAAATGCAAAAAAATGCCTGCATGGATAGAAAAGTGGAAAAAGAGAAGCGTGTGGGGCCGAGAGGAGAGGAAGCGTAGTATCACCTTTCAGAGTCGCTTCATCTTCCCGTACGCTCCCTCGCTCTCTGCCAATGGAAGCGAACCTTTTCCTGTCACATGCACAGAGAAGGAGCATCAGAAGCTGCCCGTTCTCCTCCAGGCACGTGCAGAAGGGGGGCCGGAGGGGGCCGGGGCACCTTCAGTCAAGGTTTCCATCCTGTGGCCCTTCGTAAGGACATTTGTTCCAGACCGTTGTAGCCTGTCCTGATATTAGTCCTTTCTTTTGGTCCAAGTCCGGATGGCAAGAGTTTATCAGGCACTGCAAGGACACCTATTATATAATGGGTCCTTTGCGGTTGGCTGGGTAAATAGCCTGGTGACAGAGCAGAGAGCTAAGCCACAGGAGCCGCGCGAGACGCTGTGAGAAATGACACGAAGCCCAATGACACGAAGTTGACAGAAGATCCGTGTTTGAGAGATGAGTTCATATAGTATGTGTTGGTTTTGCCGCCGTCGAACCCAAGAAGACACGTCTGTCTTCTGTCTCCGAGTCGGTTGTGAGAAGCGCTAACCTGAAGAGACCGAGCTAAAACATGCAGACGTGGTTTGAAGGTGTCGTGTCGCTGCCGTTGATTCTCTCTGAGACGGGAAAGAGAAGCAAAGACACAAATCCAGCAAACAGTGACTCTAATCTGTCTCAAGCGGGATTCGAACTGATAACCTTTGCTTTTATGCAGTGAAGTGTTGTTTCACCCTCACCCAGAGGAGACGCACGCACTGTACAGGAGACCATGCCAAGTCCGAAACACAGAAAGCTCCAACCCCACTCGGGTATCGAACCTTGGACCCTCATCTGGCCCGTGAGGGACCGGTGTGCTGAAAACAACCTGGAGCTCAACATCTCTGAAAGACAGGAGAAATCAAAGCGGACCGCACACTCTGCCCTCTGCCATGGGGGGCAGGAGGTCGAGAGGGGGGACACCGCCAGGTTCCGGGGCGCGAACCTCTGGGCCGCCCGCTCCTGGACCGTGGACAGTTGGGCGAGTATTTCCCGAGGACGCTGAAACAGGTTCATCTCCCTCCAAACCTCGACTGGTCCGTGGCGGAGAGCGCCCTGAAGTTCTGCTGCACGCTGAGGTTCTCCAGCTGCGCTCAGGAGAACCGGGGAACTAGCAGAAGCTAGCGTGGGCTCTCCACCGCCCACTCTCACACACACTCACCCCGGCCCACCAACAAAGAGGGCCGGCATGGTTTCACTATTTTTGCCCCTCGACCCTCAGGGAGAAGGTTCAGGACGATTCAAACCAAAACAAACAGACTGAAAAAACAGCTTCTCCCCACGGGGCTGTGACCACCATCGCCCCCGACATCCACCACTGATCAATGATTCACCGGACCAGGACCCTCTCATGGTGTCTTTCTTACCCGTACGTACACACATATGTACGTATGTGTGTGAATACAAGGTGTTTGTATTTATTTAGATATTTCTTTTCTTTATTTTTTTTACACTCAGACATGTTTATTTTGATGATGATGATGATGATGATGATGATGATGCCGCTGGTCTAAACTGTGTTGCGTCGTCTCCCTGGAGCAGTGACAGTAAAGAGCTAAGAGGCAACGGCGCCGACATCAGCAGAAACACTCTGAAGTCCTGGAGCTGCCGTTTACACTCTCGCAGATAAGAAAGACAAAATTCAACAAACAGTGACACTGTAATCTGTCTGGAGTGGGATTGGAACTGATAACCCTCTGCCGGTGTCTCCTCTGAGCCACTCCCACCTCTTGACCTTGAGCACCTCAGCCCTTCAGAGCTCCCCGTACGTCGCCGCTCCCTCCCCCTCATCCTGCCCCCGGATCGAGTGACATAAGCCTTTATCTCCGCCGGCTCCAATCCCGTCACGCCGCCGCCGCAGGGGTCGCGCCCCATTACCTTTGCTTGATGAGGTAACAGCGGCCTCTAAGGACTTTTTTACAAAACAGGAGCATGAGGCAGGAAGCTCCCACATTGTCAGGGACTGTAAGTGATATGTGGGTCATGGGGTCGAGTTTCAGTGAAAATTCGCAACGGGGGAAAAAAATGAATGGAGCATGTTGTTTTTTCACCCTCGGGAGGGGGGCTGGAACCTAACACCTTGCGAGCCCCATCTCTGAAACCAACACCGGGAGCTTCACACGTTGATCCATGCTGGACTCATTAGCGGATCCTTCGCCGTGTTATGACTCAAACACTGTAAAACAGTAATTACGCAGTATCTTTTCCCGCCTTTTGTCCCGGCGCCATGTGCTTCCTGCTCCGCGGGAATCAAAACAAGGGCTCGATTTCAGACGGAGCACCTCCACTCGTCTCCACGGCAACCGCTTGATCACACGTGGCAGGTTTGAAACATCGACTGAATGTAAAGACGGAGGTCCGCGACGCCACCCGTTGGTTTCAGCGGCGTGGTTTTGAGGCAGATTGTGGGCGTGTCCCTCGTCCCTTGTAGCCATCTTGGCGACGCGGAGCTGTGAGTCGCGGTACGTAACGGGTCGGCTCGGCTCGGCTGTCAGTCAAGAGACCACACCCTTAATTATGCGTCATTTCAAACGCCGATAGAATCAAAATAAGCCAGTTCTAAAAAAAAATGTTTGTACCAGACTTTGAACTTGTTTCATTCACCTCTGAAGTTGGTCATTTTAACATGGGAGTCTATGGGGATTTGCCCCCCCCTCTTGCAGTCTGCCCCCTGTGGTCACCCTGTGAACTGCGCGTTTTTCCACTTCCTATTGTGCCTCATCCGTCTGCACCAGACGTTGCCCCTCGGTTTGAAATGGAAGCTCCGCATTCATATGCTTTGGTCGCGTCTCCATTAAAACCTCGGGCTTTTTACCTCCGTCATAAATTTCCTCTAAAGAGCCGCGGCTGAAAAACACTGCAAGGTTACCGCCAGAGCTCTTCCCTCGCTATTCACCGCACATCCACTTCCTGTTCTGGCCACATTATGAGCTGAATTTACTCCCCGCGCCCTCTCTACCTGCCAGGCTCCTCATTGTTGTATTAATTTGGTCGCGGTATTAATCGGACACACCTTATCCCTTTAACGAGCTGTGTCATTTGCTTTCGCGGCTAAAGAGAAAGCGCGATGGAGAAGGATTAGAGGACAAAGGAGTGAAAAGGGCCAGAGCCGCCACCTTCCCCCCTTCTTTCCTTCCCTTCTTTCCTTCCCTTCTTTCCTTCCCACCGGCTGAAGAAAGAGAAAGGTTTGGTCTTCTTAAATCAGATCTTGGGCTTGATGCTCAGGCTCAGAGGCGGCTTCCCCCCGGAGAGTTTTCGCTGCCTGGCACTTCCTGCTCTGGGACGGCCCCCGTCCAGATTAGAGGAAATTGATTTAATGGCTTTAGTTTAATGGCTGAAGAGGAACGGCTGCGTGGAGCCGCAGCGGAGCAGGATTCTCTCCTCTCTCGCCGTTCTGTCGTTTCTCCGACTGCACCTCGTTGTCTCGGTGGGTTTGTGGATGAGACTCGGATCTGGTTTTCAGCGCAATGTAAACACAGAAGCCGGATCACCAGCCGGTCCGACATCAGATACAGTGGCCACTTTATTACCAACGTAAATTGGCCGGTGAGCAAGTACTAGCAATAGCCGCTAAAACCGCTATCGCTAGCTAGTTGGCGTTTCCTCTCTTTTCTAATGTTTTGACGTGGAGCTGCCGTGTTATTACAAGTGTGCGCTGCCTCTAGAGGTCAGATTTAAATCGGATCCGGGGTGAATCGGAATTAAATGAGAATTCGTGTGCGTTAAACGTAGCTAATTTTCCGATGCCCCTCGGTTGCGGGCACATTAGCGTGTTTGTGTTAGCTGCTTGTGGCTGCTGCTGCCACTCGATGAGAGGTTTAATGAACAGACCAGAGGTGGAATCGATGTCTGAGGTAAACCAACACCTCGGACCCCGGGGCCCAGCAGGGCGTTCAATCAACTGCAGCCGCTACAAACCCGCCGGGTGTTCCCGCTCGCCGCCGCCGCCGCCATCAACATCAACACACACACAAAGAAACTTCACCTCGGACGCCAGAAAAAAAAATCACTGATGCTTGACAAAGTGTCCGACATGGGCCCGACTTCACGTGTCCCGTCTGCAGAGCGCGGCGCTAATCCACAGAGAATGGTGCTCACACTGTTCTGTTGTGGTTCCGGAGGGGTCAGCCAGAATACACATCCCTACCTTCACTTGTGAAAGTGTCAGCGCCCCGCTGAGCCTTGGCCACCCCACCAAACCCACACCAAACCCGCCCCCCCCCCCTACACACACACACACACACGCACGCACGCTCGGCAAACAACCCCCCCCCCATGAAAGAGAAGGAGGGGGAGTGAACTTTTTTATATGTGCATGAAAGTTCAGAGCAGAGCCATGAGGATGTTGACAGAGGATACGAAGTTTGAATTTAAAAAAACAAAACTACGTTTAATTTAACTCAGTCGGAATCGATCACATTTCCTGTGAAGGTCATAGAATCTGTTCGAAACTGTTCATCGACAAGGTTTGGATCATTTCATGATCATTATGTTGTATCTGATTAGTGCTCGTCTCACTCATTTGAAGTAGTAAAAGTTTTAGCGACCATGCAGCGCAGGAGTGAATCCTGAAAATTAGCATGCTAACACCGCCACCGTTGTTGTTGTTGTTGTTGTTGTTGTTGTTGTTGTTGTTGGTGGTGGTGGGTTAGCGCGCGTAGGGGTTAAGGGAGAGGCGGGGCTAAGGCGTCAGTTGTAAACACGACACCATGGCGTCCTGAGCTTTCATCCCCCTTCAAAAAGCAGCGCGTTGGGATTTCATATCTGTCGCCCCCGTGTGGACAACTCGTCTTAAGGGCCTCGGTGAGGTTTTCACCAAAGTCCTTACAATTCTAAATGAAGTCTGTGGTTAACACCAGCGCATGTGACTGTAAGCGTCCTGATGTTTGGATCAGGTGGTTGCCAACACGTGGCTGAACACGACCACAGCCCGGCGGGGAGCGCCGACTCATTACGCCGCGCGACAGCGCCGGGGTTTGTCATTACGCAAACGTTAGCTTTTTCAGTTGCGGCAGCAAATGCAACTACTCAGACTCGCGTTAGCGTTCATCCAAAACCCAGCGCAACAAACCCGTTGACTTGCTATCGGGGCAACCAACGACATGCTGAGAAACCGTCAGCCCTCTGGCGCGGGTGTTATTCCCCCGTCAAACACAAAAGAGTAAACAGAAGATACGCCTTTAAATCCAGCACACACTGTGCACGTTATGCAAATCACATTACACTGCGCTGTTGCCGTGCCTGCATGCGAACCAGTGGAAACGCAGGAATGCAAGTTCTGTCTGAACGTTGAGTCAATAAGTTGGTGAAGTGTTTATATTGTTCCCAAGAACAAAGGCTTCGGCTGTGGAGCAGCTCGTCCTGCTGTTTCGAATCTGCCCGAGCGAAAAGACACTCGCTGATCCGGCGCAGGGACACGCCCACAACACACGTGTGGATCACATGTGTTGTGTGTGTGTCGCGAACCCGCCTCCAGGTTAATTAGTGGCCTCGCTCAGATCGCCGGCTTCGTCAGATCAAAGGAACAGCAGAATAAAGCAGAGGGAGTTTGTTTTTCGGCCTCGGAAACGAGAAATTAGCAGGTCGTTATGCAGCTGTGACATTTAAGCATTGCTCATTATCCTTTAAGGAAAGGTTGTGGGGGCCGATCCCAGGAGACTCGCGATGAGAATTGGGGTTTCGACCCCAGAGTTCACCTTTTTAGAACCCTCCGCCGTTTCTGCCATCTTTCCCGGATGTGGCGCGATACGGAGAGGAAGTGGTGATTGCACCTCGTTCCCATGATGCGAACCTTGATGCTTGTTTACGCGCCGAGCGTCTGGAGCCTCGTTACGTGTCATTATGTGCCGACGGAAAAGATGCAGCCGCGTCACCGTCGGATCTGTAGAAGAGGAAATTAGCGCCCGTGGCACCTGGGCGACGTCCATCACCTGTTTCTGACCTTGGTTTGACCTTGGAGCGAATGAGCCAAGTCATATTGTGAAGGGAGGGGCGGAGCCAATCCCAGAGAGGTTGGCGAATTAAATTTGGTCATGGAATTTAGCTGTGTTAAAATGCATGTCCTGCAGGGGGCAGTAAACGCACCGTGCACTATAACATTTGCCGTCGGTTTAAATGAGCTTCACATTTTTTTTCGAGAGCATTGTCGAAGATTATCGGTGAATATTTGTGGTCAAATGTATTTTTAGAATTTAGGACAGAGTTGAATCATCATTGGCAGGGGAGAAGGGATGGAGGGGCTGGGAATTGAACCCACGACCTCATGCATTCAAAGCGCATGTCCAAAAATACCTGCTGGAAATGATAAGAATCAGTATTTTTACACAATTAATGGTCATTCGTTTTTATTCTCCTACAAAATAAAAAAAAATATTTTGAAAAATATGTAAAATTGACTCCTCTGCCATTTCCTTTATGAGCCAATTACTGTCGGGGCTGTGCACATGTATATGCATATGCAAATGAGCACATGGTTGTCATGGTGATTCCAGCGCCAGTGTCCAGATGTTCTGAAGAAGTTGCTGCATCAGCATCTGGACCTTTTGAGGAAATGAGCGTGTTTACCCACATGCCATGTTTCCGTCACTGCTCATCGGGGATGGAACCAATAAAACCTGCTGTTTGATGCTGATTGTGTCCGTTCACGTCTCCGACCAGAAGCAGATGGTTGTGGGTTCTTCACCGGCCCGATCAGTCCCCGCTCACACCTACGGGCAAAGCGAAGACGATGATTAACAAACTAACCTGGCAGAACTCTTAAAGGGCGAGCACGTCAGACTTCAAAGCGCATCGGAACCAATGCGCGGTGCGCTAATGAAGAACTCATGTCCTCCCGTGTTCTTCAGCGCCGTGCTGCGTGTCACACGAGCGTGTCAGCGCACTGAGCTGCGCCCGCGGTAAACGCCTGATTAGCGCCGACTCCTCCCGGATTCACCCTCTCAGTCCAAGGGGCAATTCATTCATTCATTAAACATAGACACCGCGGTGTCATGTGTTCGCATCCCCGGCTCGGCCCGACAGACAGTGAGTGAGGACGAACCCTGGGGTTCGGGCTAACGAGCGAGGTAATTACATCGCCACGTACAATGCGATTAGCCGCGCAGCGTCCAGAGGTCAGCGCGGGGACACGCACACGTGTTCCCTTCACCGGCGCCGAGGGAGCGCTAACGAAGGGAAGCAGGATGGCACCGCTCACCCCCCCCACCCCCGGCCCCCCGCCCCCTCCACCCCCGCTCCTCCACCGATCCCCTGAGGTCCCATGTTATTTTAATGTTTCCCATCTGACATCGGCCGTGCATGTCTCGCTCTGTTCGTTAGCGCTGCAGAGAAGCCAGTGTGTCTGCGGGGTTACCTCGCATGATGGTGTGTGTGTGTGTGTGTGTGTGTGTGTGTGTGTGACAGATGAGGGGATGCAGCATGCTATCTTGGTTATCCATTCAGACGGCTCATTTTGTGGCGCTGGGGCCC
Source organism: Chascanopsetta lugubris (assembly GCA_016785325.1). NCBI lineage: Eukaryota > Metazoa > Chordata > Actinopteri > Pleuronectiformes > Bothidae > Chascanopsetta > Chascanopsetta lugubris. Next base: position 23,822 of record JAFBJT010108635.1, read on the forward strand.
TGGAGGGCCCCCCCCCCCCCCATTATGAGTCACAGCGCCACTGATCTCCCCCCTTGTTTTCCGGCCCTTTGTGACGCTGAGATGATGAATTTCAAACTCGGCCGTGTAATTCATTCAAACACTCGTCATACATGTGCACGATGGTGTTCAGCACGGAGGACGGGCTTGGGGGGCTGGCGGGGGTGAATGCCCATCGGATTCCTCTGCAGTCCAGATTTTGGCGCCGAAGCTGTTGCCTGTATCCAAAGCGGCAGACGTCGAGATGGGAGATGGGAGTTGAACCCACAGCCTCATGCATGACTGTATGTCATCGTAACCTTTTTTTACCAGGTTCGCTCAGATAAAAAAAAAAAATAAATAAATATACGTTGAATTTTATTTTGAAAGAGACTTAAAGGTGCATCGTGTAAGGTTGTGGTCCTTTTTTCTCACTTCTGCTAAATGATTCCATACTGACATGTTTGTGAATTTATAATGATTTAAGTGTTTGGCTTTATTTCCATTTCCCTCAAATGAGCCCATGAATGCATATTTTCACACGGAGAGGGTCCTCTCTACGGGGGCGGCCATGTTTGGACAGGAGCCCCCAGAGAGGACGTACTCGAGCGAAACATGCGACTTCACCTCTAGATGTCGACAAATCTCACGCACTGCACCTTTAAGTCCGTCAGCTCTTCGCCCTGAAAGGTTGGGACGTAACGTTGGAGCTCGTTCTCTTTGTTTTGGGGATTAGAGCACGTTGACTGGATTTTGGCACCGTCGCTCTTCACCATCCAGCAGGTTGTGTGTTTGAGTCACAGTCGAGCGGCTCCCGGGTCCAATCCCTGGATGAATAGTGGTAATGGGCTGCGGTTGGTTGCTGATCCAGCGGAGGCAGCACCAGGAGGGTCCTGGCATCATTATATCAGCTTCACAAATAATGCATACATGTTCAAACGCTCGGTAAAGAGGCGGCCCCATAGGGGAGCGGCGCTCAAAGGCCCCGGCGCCCAAACTTCAGCGAGATCAAACGCCGACATGTTTGTTTTATCCCGCAGTTGCGCGGCGGCGGAGGATCAACTCAAACTTTCCACCTTAAAACAAAACAAAACACGCTTTAAAAAACAACAACAACAAAAGTCTTTATTCAGCATCCAAGTGTCTCCGCTCGCTGCCAGTTTTTAATCTGAACGTGAAATCAGATCAATTTGCGATGTTTCTCCTGGCGATTCATTAATAATGTGATTTTGGGGGGGGGGGGGGCGGGGTGGGGGGGGGTGGGTGGGGGCCGGGGGGCGGGGGTCAGCATCCAAGTGTCTCCGCTCGCTGCCAGTTTTTAATCTGAACGTGAAATCAGATCAATTTGCGATGTTTCTCCTGGCGATTCATTAATAATGTGATTTTGGGGGGGGGGGGGGGGGTGGTGGGGGGCGGGGGGGGGGGGCTTCACGTTGTCTTCTCGCGTATTCACATCCACCAGAGAGCCTGAATGCGTTCGCCCGGGTCCCGGGAGTTGAGCAAACATGAAAGAGAATGTTGTGAGAATGTGAAAAAGTTCCGTTCGATGAAGCACTGACTCATTTACTCGCTCAAACAATCCCCCGGTTATTCTCCATATTTGCTTTAGGCAATGTAAAGTCTAACTGCACCTAAAGCTTTATGTTCTCCCCCTAATCTGAAGCTGTGTGCTCATACTAATGTTTGTTTTTGTTTCATCTGGGTCGCAAACCCCCCCCCCCCCCCCCCCCCCCCCCCCCCCCCCCCCCCCCCCCCTTTCTCCCCCCTCTTTCCTCCGCC
>JAFBJT010108636.1:0-19387 GCA_016785325.1 Chascanopsetta lugubris
ATAAACGGAGGTGTTCCTCCTCCCAGTTAGATGCAGGCTGAATAAAAAAAATGCCTTTACAATCATGAGACTCCGACATTTGAACCCTGGCAGTTCTTAATGTAAAGCTTTATTATTATTATTATCGTTATAATCGTTCTTGTGCCGGTGGTGCTCATTTGCAGGCCCACGTCAGCTGGTGCACCTTTCTGTCTCTTTCTCTCCCCCCCCCTCTCTCTCTCTCTCTCTCTCAGCTGCTCTTTGTTATTTTTCAAATAAATAAATAACTCATTTGCGGTGGAATTTGCAAATGTTATCTCAAATTAAATTATTAAAAATGCAGATTTAGGTGGGAATAATGGATCCCATGGGGGTGGAGAGGTGGTGGATGTGGGGGGGGGGTGGGGGGGGGGGGGGGGGGGGGGGGGGGGGGGGGGGGGGGTCTGAATGGTTTTGTGCTTAATTAAAGTTTACAGACGACTGTGATGGGGTGCAACGTCCTGTTTTCTGCTAAATATTTGCCGAGCGCGTTTCAACCCCTTTGTAAACATTTAACAGTCTTAATCAACTCATTAATCAAGCAAATTGCAATCATAACATCCAATTGTTTTCTGATGGATAAATAAATGATAAACAGTGATTTTTTCTTTTTTTAATTGGACCAGCCGGTGCTCACTAGCTGCCACCTTTGTGTTCCCGCATCCAGAGAGTTTTTTTAGTTTTGTCCTTAAAATGTCATTAATCGCAGAAATCTCTCCTTGTCTCGTTTGAAATCCGCTAACTATGAAGTATTACTCTAATATCTGTCCACGTAGTTAATCCGTCTTTATGGTATGGAAAAGATGAGTGCGACATTTCACCTCATATTTCTATGAAACCATGAGCTCAAATTTTGCTATACATGCAATATATGGGAGGTGCTGCAGTTCATCTTCCTCCTACCTCACTTCCTGTCTGAAGGTTGTTGCATTTTAATTTCTGGAATATTTATCATTTTACTTGTAAATACTTTAATTATGAAGCACTCGAGATTAAAACGTGTAATAGAATGTTCTTAAAATGGCAGCATCATAGTGCCAAAATGAAAAGTGCAGCATTGGAACATTAGTGGGTCCTCATTCTGGAGGAGGCCATGTTGGACTGCCAAGTTTTTACAGCAGCCAGGAATGGACAAATTAAACCCCCATTTGAGTTGTAATGATATTCGAAGGCTACCTTAGGTTCTCCTCCATTCACAAAAGGGAAAAGTGAGGTTCTGCTGCAACACACAACCTCACCATTGGGTGTCTCTGAACTCTTCACACTGTACCTTTAAGGCTGAATATAAGATGGGGCGTATAACTGACCAAACTGGACATTTAGCTAAAGTCATCCCAATATTGCAGTCCCTAATAAGCTGACCTCTGTACTTTCGAATGTAAAAAGTATAAAACTCAGTTAAAGGTTCATTCTGTGTTCTATGAAAATGTATTTTCGGTATCAAATCAGCTCCACTGAGCCGTTTCCGCTTCTTTCAGCAACAATAAAGCCGCAGTAAAACAAAGCAAACCGTCTCCATTAACTGGAAACCAAAGCTTCGAGTCCTCCACTGATGTGTCGCCGCTGACACCGAGTTAGCGACTCGACTCTGTGGGAGTTTCTCTTGAAGATGTTCCATCCCGATGAGTTTCATTTGAATGTCCGGCTTCCAGCTGTGAATCAGAAAAACGTCCCCACATCTTGCGGTTGTTCCATTATTCACCGTCTGAGGAGCAGCTCCAGGATCTGTCTGTACATGACATCACCACCGCAGTCTCTCCCTTTCTCTCTGTGTTTCTCTGCTGTTCGACTTAACGACAGGCTGCTTCACTTCCCCTAATTAGAAGTGAGGAGGACACCGGTACAGCAATAACATGTGGGAGTTCTCCTATAGTGTCATAGTTTTCCTTGAAACGCCTGTCCTTTGGCAACCTTACACTGTTATGTTGTGTAACATATTATAGGTTAGTTATTCAAAGCTCCGGTTACTGAGCCAACGCTGCTTCTCTTCCTCAGAGGAAGGTTTCCACCAGACCTCAGGGATTTCCAGTCTGAGGTTAGACCAGGCTTGTTAGTGTAGCCAAGTTATTACTACACTAATACTAGTAAAAGTATTTATTTAAAGCACCACAATCTTTCAATCACTAATAATAGAGCAGCTCATAGTAAACTGTCGAGCACCGTCCACGCATCGAGTCTGATATTAGGTAGTTTGCTTTGAAACCTCTGCCACAGGTGATTTTGCAGTTTACTTTCTGGTAATGTTGAAATACTGCAATACCTATGTTTTTTTTTTTAATATATATATGCGTAAACTAAATTATCAAAACAATTTGAAAGAAAATGTACAGTATCTAAAGAATACCATATACTGTACATCAATACTTGACTGGATATGAATTAAATCAGAAATGTCAACTCGGCATATTGTGCAGGTGAAAAATACTTTTTAGCATGAAATATTTATTTTTATATTCAGCTGTGTCCTTTCATATACAGGTGCAAATCAGTATATTGTTGGAAATAAGGATTGGAAACATAAAGTTGATACCTACAATAGAAAGTAACAATAAGAACACATAATAAAAAGTCTGTATACACAGAGTGAATCACGTGTCTGCTCCAGAGCCTCATCACGTGCAGTATCTTAGCATTACTTTGTGGTGAAGCCCATGAAGTACATAATAAGGCAGCAGAACTTTATCATTAATCCAACACCATGTTAGAAAGTCTTCTCAGTCGACCCCTGATCAAAATCTCTCCGTAACCTCCAGCCTGCATCCACCCGCTCGCCGACCTGCATCGTTCACACTGCGCTTAACAAGAATTGTCAGGTTTTTGAGCATCGGCGCTGTCGGAGCATCGAGACCCGTTGACCCGTGACAAACTAAATTACAGTTATGTAACGCTCGCCGCTGACTGACTCTATTTCTGGCTCTGATATTTGAACCAATTAAACACTGACGATCAGAGGTGAGGGGTGTATGCTTTTCTTCAATTTCACTGTGATAATGTTAACAGGCACATATGTGCAGGTGTAACCATGGATGAATTAACACCACATTGAGTTAGTCTTTCCCAAACTATTATAATATTTTGCTCTCCAACAAAATACAGCCGCGAACAATAAAGTGTTTTTGTGCACTTTCACATCAGCTTTTTATGTCAGGGCTTAGTTGGACAATCGGACAATTTGAACTCCTTGTTATTGTGTGGGAAGATGACTCCCATATAGGTGATGATAACTGGGGAGAATTCATAATTCTGCCCCCTTAGAGTTAAGGGTGGTAGGATTAATCCCAGGAAATTTAAATATGATTCGGGGGGAATCTTAGGGTTGGGGTTATCAGGGTCTTTATTTGTTTTTTATTTTTATCATATTTTATTTATTCAGACCTAGAATTGTATTTATTCATTTCATTTTATTAATTCATTTTTATTTATTCTTTTAATTCTATTCATTCATTTTTTTATTGTATTTATTCATTGTTTAAAATACTTTATTTATTCTTCTTATTTTATAAAAGCTGTGAAGATGCTTTTTAGCAAGTCAAAGTGAAATTCATCAAAGGAAGGAATAGATTTTTTTGATCACTTGTCAGTTAAGATGTTTGTTGTTTGTTTATTCCCACGTGTCCTTAGAATGTTAGACTCAGTCATTATATCCTGTGTTAAGTCCCATCCGCATCACATTGGCCTGTGTTTGTATGAAAATCAGTGTTTTACTACAAACATGTCTATTGGCTGCGTTTCTAATCAGTCTTTTAATTTGGAGGAGCTGGATCACCTCCCCTCTCCGCTGGGTGAAGTACACCTTCCCTGGCTCCCTTTAGCGTTACACATATTTTAACAGGACACAGGGAGTCCAATTATTTGCCCACTTCTCACTTGTGTTCCTGAAGAGCCCCTCTCAAGTGATTGGCTGCTGAAATGCACACCGACGTCTCTTTCTCATTCATGCACGCCACACTTATTCCCACCAACAGTAATTTCTAAACTGATTTCCCGCACAGACTCACCTCGAGTGTCTGCAGTCACTTCTTGTCAGGGCATGAAGACGCTAGCGCCAAAGCTGCGGCAGGAGTGAGGCGAGGCGAGGCAGGGAGAGCACGAAAACACAATTTCTAATCTCACACCTACACTTACTTTTGATGAGCTGAGCTGAAGTAATGCCAGACCTGGATACCTCGGAAAATTGAGCTGTTTGGACGCCCGAGTCATTTCGCCCGCAAACCGCTGGCGTCTTCACAGGTGGCTGGAAACGAGATCTCCTAAACAACCAGTTTGTGGAGTGTAAATTCACAGCCATCAAAATTCAAACATTTTCGATAGCTGCGGAGGAGAAGGTTAATTCCACCCGGCGCGCTCGCATAATATTTGCCGCGCAATGACGGGAAGGCGACACGGTGGCGGCCGCTTGATTGACAGTCACTTAGGGGTGTGCCATTTAACCACGGTGACCTTCCTCACATGTCACCGCCCTCATGAAAAGGTCACCCTTGTTGCACTAATGAGTCATTTGATTTCATGAGCGCACTAGTGTCTGATGCAGCCCAAACAGTTGTGCTGTGCAGAAATTCACATTTTAGGAGCTTGTACCAGGGGAGAGACGCAGGAAGTGGACCTCATCCCTCTGACTCTTTCAGAATAAGATCACCTGTTTCCTTATTTTGATCAAGCTAAACAGCAAATGCGATAATGCGACATCATCTTGTCTGATTATCTGGCAACTATGGTTCTATGTCTATGACTCTGGCAGTTAGAATATAGATTTATCAGTTATTTGTTTGTTTATTCATAACTATGTGTCTTAATGGCAACAGGTAAAAAGGTCAGTTCTATTCTGTTGTGAATCTAGTGTGGCAGGTTTGTGTGTGTCTGTGTGTGCAGTGTGTGGTGATCTCTCCCGTCATTAGTCTCATGTTGTCTGTGTGTCGCAAAGGTATTTGGAGGAGTTATCATTATTGTACACATAGTAAATCTTGGAAGAGACAAATTGTTGTAATACCCCTTTAATTTTTTTCCTTGCTCTTATTTGAATGAAGAGTAGAATGTGATTTCTAAAATCAGCTTCAAAGACGAATATAGTAGCTGTGATCACCCCTACTATGTCATAATGACATCACCATCGAAGATATGACTCAGCTGTTTTCATACTCCTCAGGATGACTCAACTGGGTCTTAAAATTAGACGGTATTCTCCCTTTAAAAACAGCTGAACCTGCAACTCTCAGCTCTGCAGTCGGGGGGGAGGGGCGGGGAGGCAAGTTGCGCAGTTTTCCATCTGGTGTTCGGGCAGAACCTGGCAACCCTCTGGTCATACTTTATCAATTTCATCTCTGGACATAAACTCTGTGTTTCTGTGAATCTTCACTTTTCCCGCACACCACTTCTCTGCTTGAGCTCACAGCTGCGGTGTTGTGAGTCGTCATGAAAAGCATGAAACTATAAAAATAAGGTATTATTATTATTATTGTTATTATTATGTCGTTTCATTCACTTCTACCAAATGGCAAAATCCGTCATTAAGCAGTGAAGTAGTCGTGCTGCGTTCGCTGCCATCCATCTGCTCTGCCCTCCTCCTAGCTGCGGGCCTTTCACTCGCTATGTCACATAAGGTAACGCGGGAATTAGCAGAATAAGCAGATATTATCTTACAACTCCATAATGGAAGCACATAACTAAATACCTCCAGGAAATTGCATAAACAAAAAGGTAATTGATTCCAGGCGAGCTGCAGGTGGACACTTAATTACAGGAAATTTATTAAGCAATGTCCATTAATCACATTGACATGCAGTTATTAAAGGGATGCACCGTTTGCACTCACTGGGTAATGCGGGAAAATTAAGGCGAGATGCTAAAGCAGTGGGATTGTTCTACACGGACAGGACGACTAAACAATTTTTAAATGAGATAAATATGGAGCCACTGCGGGAGGAGGAGGGATTCAATATTTACACTATTTTCTTTGTGATATTTTCCACTGGAGAGGCATTAGTGGCATTGCTTCAGATACATATACACACAAACAGTGGCACAGATACATGGAGGTACTTTTTGTACATACTGTAATGATGCCTGTGACTGCTGCTTGCGCCATTAGTGCTGCAGGACTCATTCTACACCAGCTACAATTACTGCCTCCCCTCTCACACACACAAGTTTTATTCTACATCTCTTGCACCTCTGACAGAGCTGGTACATTCTTCTTTAAATCAATACCACTACTGTATCTAAACTAACCCTGGGGGGGGTTGTACTTAAAATAACAAAACATGTATTTTTAAACTTGTGAGTTCATTTTCGTCTGAAGTATTAAAGAAAAAAAACATCCTCTTTGAGCACATTGATTAAACGCATTCCGCCAAGACCAGACTCAAGGGTTGTTAAGTCAAGTCAAGCCAAAATCGCAAATTTGCAGGAAGGGGCCGTGCACCGTGCAGCGCCGCCCGATCCTGGACCTTCCAATGAGCAATGAAAAACTTCAGCAAAGAAAACTTTGGTCATGAGTAAGAAAGGCTTATTATGGACAAAGCTAAACTTCAGCTAACACTGTAGATACTCCATAGGCCACTATGGCGACGACTGACCTCGTACTTGCAGTACATTTTGGAGAGTTTTTGTAGTCATTAGAAGTGTAAACATGCTATTTATGTAAGGTTGTGCTCTTAAGGATCATATTTCAAATTGATTATAAAGAATAAATAAATAGCAGTTCACAGTTACATTTTCAAATTTTCACTTTCAAAGGAGCTTTAAATATATAGGTTATAACCACCAGCATATGATGTCTATCATTGACCCATATATGGCTCCTCCCCTTCCCTCTGTCCTCCAATCAGATTTGACACATAAAGTGAACATTCGCATAATGCTTCAGTGGCAGCAACGTGTATGGAGTGGGTTAGGGCAGTTTTGATTAGTCAACTTATTGTTGCCAGACATTTCCACCCTGGGAATTTCACCCAGGGACTTCTTTAAGTGGACTAACCCAAAAAGGAGGAAGGCACAAAGGAACAGGCAGAGACGGCAGTTCAATGATACAATGATAAGTTCAAACGTAGTAGAAAGGGGACACCACCACCAATCAAGTTTGGAAGAGCAGAGAGCAACCAGTTAGGAGAAATAATCAAAACAAAAAGAAAACTAATAATAGTAAACAAAATAATCCATGAATTGAATTAACTAATAAACACAACAGCAAATCAATCAACCTCTATGTAATCACAAATGAAATGTAGCCCACAATAACGAAAATATACAATAAGCTAAGAGAATAGGTTGCAACAAAATCAATTATTGTGTGACGTGACGTGACCCAGCCTCCAGCAAGCAAGAGAAAGGTAGGTGCTCTATGCCCACTTTTATGTGGCATTCCCCCACTGTGATTGGCTGGGACCGAAACACAGATGAAAATCATCAGGACCAATAACTACTTCCTGCTACACTTATTTCAGAATTACTCCTTTTTTATTTATTTGTTCATTTATCTATCCTGGGCCATCTCCATAGCCACGGCCATAGTATTCCTAAAATGTATTTTTGTAGATGGAATGAAATTTTGGTTATTTAATTTATTTGTTTTGGGGTTTTTTTTGACCCGAAGTTATGGCCTGCGCTTAACTCAGCTATCAGGGGGTGGGATCAAGTACTCTCATACTGGAGCCATAACTCTGCCCCTCTTTATATGGGGGCTGTCTTGTAGAAAACATGCGAACTATAGTGCTCAACGTCGCCATCTGCTTGTAGAAATGGGCACAATGCATCTACTATGTATCATTGCTGTCCACTGATCTTCCCAAGTCATATGTAAGAGTCAAATAACGATTACACTGATTAAAATCTGTGTATCAATAAGGATAATACATGCAGTACTTGATAGTATATATTACCATAGTTCGAGACTCACAGAGCCATGGTGTCTAAATGTGTAAATCCAGACCCCTGCCTTTGACAGTAATCCACACTGACAGACCTCTCTCTTTCCAAGAACCTGTCTGCAACCTCCTGAAGGAGAGTCTTGGATAAATTGGCCTTATTCCCCACACACTCGGAGGCAAGTGGCAATTAATCCGCTGATTAACGTGAGCCCACTCTCCAACACAACTTCATAGGAGTCTGACAGAACAGCGGGGAGAAGGGGAGATAATTCAGAAATCTCCTGACCTTGTGCTTATTATCTCCGGTTAATGACTGCCGCCGCCGCCGTTGGCCTCTTGATGAAGAGCCAACCTGGTCAACCTGTTTGATTAATATTCTGTATTTCCTACGTGCTCCTGCGCCGCGTGTTGGGTTTTGTATACAGTGGAAGCCATTAGACAAGCCACATCCTCAGGGGCTTTAACCTAATTTGTTTATATAGCGCTTCTCAGCTCCACTCTCCCCCAATTATGTGGCTTTTTCTTTGTGTTAGATTGATATATCACACTTCTTTCTCTGTGATTTGTCCATTTTACTCATTTAACGTAAGGAGACATGATACATTATGGCTATTATAATAACTTAGAGTGAACTCAGTTATACTAAAATCCTCTTTTAATATAGAGGATGTAGCTAAAAAGTCTTATACATGAAATTAGATACCTTTTTACAAATATTGAGTTGATGCATATATTGTCTTTTAATGCTTGTTACTAACAGGCATTGTGTAAAATGCTTAGAAAGACCACTGTCCATTTGATTTACATAATAATGATGATAATAATAAGAAGAAGAAGAATGATAACAATCATAATAATAATAATACAATTGTGAATATCAGGAAATAAATCTCAGAAATATTCTACATTTCCCACAATGCAGTTCACCCTGAGGAACCATACACCCCCATAGAAGTTTGTTTCCAGTTCTGAGACTCTGCCTTGGACTTGAGCGTGTCCTCGTGTACAGATCAGAGAGCCGAGCATGAGGCGACAGTCCTCAGCATGATTCATCGTTATTGATCCCTAATGTGATCACATTGATTCTGGATATTCGTTGCTGTGGGGGAAGTTAAACTTATTCTCATCAAGCACGGTGGGTTACAGCCAGCGTTTCTCTGTGACCTGAGGGGGTGGGCCCACTTCTGCATCCAGCCGGCTGCAGCGGCTGCAGGAACCAGCAGCGGCCCTGCACGCCTCAGTTTGATCCCACAACAGATTGATACTCCAAATAGGAGCTGACAAGCATTGCTAAAGATGCCAATGGTAATTAATTAGCATCTCATTTTGACCGCAGCACAACAGGATGTGGAGCTTGCTTCTCCATGCCATTTCCCCCCTAGGCTTTGTATTATCAGGGTCAAAATCCTGGCTCCGCGCTCTGAGGGCCACTTAATAAATTGAGGAGGGCACGTTGACAGTCAGATTTCCGTGGCGCGTCCCCGTCTCGCCGCTTCCCAGTGCCCCTGGCTATGACAAATGGTCTCAGCGTCGGTGCAGTTGAACGTAGCTCAGGAGATCAAAAAGCCACTAAGGGGGGAACTTAGAATGCGCCTTGTTGGAGTTAGTACTAGCTGAGAGCTTGTTGACTGGCGTGGTGACACTCGCCCTATGTCTCTGCTTGAGAGGGAAGGATGTCAGACTCTGAGGAGGGTGAGCTTTTTAATATTTTAATATTCATCTTTCCAAAATAATGTCCTGCCCTCCCTGTCTGTGAACAACATTTACATCTCTGCTTTAAATTGTTCATTATTCTCTTTCTCACCTCAGGGGGGATTCTTTCAAAACAGTCAAATAATAAAAGACTGGGGTCAAAGGTCACACAGAAGAGTGATGCCGTATCCTCATGCTTCCGTTAGCTGTTCCTAGAATGAAGCTCTTTTTACATTACGAGTGGATGGCCGCCATGTTGCACCACCATGTTTCTATAGTAGTGTAAATGCCACAAACTGCACCTTTAAACGGTCTGGAAGAACTCATATCATACAATTTGCTATTATTGGATACAATAATCCCAGGCCCTTAAACCCTATATAAAGACAAAGAACATGCCTTTATTTTTGTTGTTTTGTAGTTGGGGCGGAGGCTTCATGATTGACAGACGAGGCTGACTCATGGTCGGTTGAGCAACTTTAAAGGCACAACCCTCATAACATGCATCTAACGTCCAACATGGGATTGCACATAAAGTTACTAATTTAAAAACTAATTCAAACAAATGACAGAGGTTCTACCCTGTGACGGTCATGCTGCCTTTCTGTTTTCACTCATTGATGCATATTTGAAGTACTTGAGTCTAAATGTGGCTGCTGCCTGCAGGTCACAGAGTTCTGCACATATTACAGCAGCTCGCTAAATGACCATGGAAAGTTTGAATTCAGGTACGCCAAAGAAAAACACCAGAATTGGAGTTACAGGCATTTTCCATGACAGCAGCAATCTAATCCTCTCTTTTCTTCTTCTTCTTCTTCTTCTGCAAGAAAATGTGTTTATAAACCCCTCTGGATTTTTGTAGCCTCAACCCTGTTTGTATCAGCCCCCCTCACCCCCTCCCCCCTACCTCCAATGCCCCCACCCCCTTCTTGTCTCTGAGCTGTGTATGTGGAAATAAACTGCAGCAAAGCTTGGAGGTACAAAAAAAGAGGAGAGATGACAAAAGACAGAGGAAAGGAACTGATGTGTTTGATCCCATTATGGCTCCGCTCTGCTCTGCTCCCATCCAGCGGTATTACATTCATCACTAACCTCAACCACCCTGCTGGAATCTGTTTGAACTTTATCTGGAGCCGCTTTCTCGCTCTCTCGCTCTCTCTCTCTCTCGCTCGCCTGCCCGCTGCAGGTCTGTGAATTAAAGAAATCAGCTCAATGGCTGAAATCAAGACCACTCGTGTCAACAAAAGCATCATCCTCCACTTCACGAGGACATTCCAGGCCTGCAGGCAGAGCCGCTGTTTACCTGTGGGTTTAGGCTCTTTAAGAAAATAGAAAAAGAACATTTGTTGTGCATTAGAAAAAGAGAGAGAGCACCTATAGGCGGCGGCGGTACAGTAGGTAGATGGAGGCGTCCCGCCTCTGCCAACCACACCGCCACACTCAGATACTGCGGCTTATTGGATCCAGGCTCTGTGGATTTGGGGGAGCGAGGCACGGCTCGCCCGCCCATTCAAACCACAACACAAGGCATGAAAACAAACTTCTCAGAATAGCAGTCCTCTCCGTAGTTTGGCTGCCTGTTCAAAGATTTGTGGGGAGATGTTTGATCTCCGTTCAATAATCAGCCAGTTCTGTCAAAAAGCTGCACCAGGCCACTGGAGCTCGGGTGGCTCCAAATGGCCGCTAGAGGCAACTGCCTCAACTCGTAAAGGTGCAATTTGCAACTTTTGGGACTGTCTTGTCCTTGTCAGACAATCTGTTTTGAATAGAAAGGAAACATTCATATTCATAGTCACTTATTCGTTCATCATTAAGATGCATCGACATTAACAGACTGAATCTCCCCCCAAAAATCATTTCTTGCTTGAGCAATCATCAATTTAAGTTCTGGTCAAATTAATTAGGATTGTTTTGAAGCTTTGAGTTGTAAAAGAAAACCTCCGGATGTTTGAAATAGAGTCGCTTAATGAGCCTTGAATTCATAAATAGTTGTTTTACGACAATGCAGAACACTAACTATCGTGCATTTGATTTCTTCCAGAGCCACAATTTAGAAAAAAGTAGGAATGCAGCAGAGCTGTATTCATCACCAGTGATGAGTGAGAGTGTGAATGAATGAGTTGTGAATATGAAGAATGAGGCAGAAACTTGACTATTCATTGTTATTATTATGTATGTATATTTTTGCTTCTGTCAGTCATGAAGCCATTCACTCTATAGCAGAAGTGATGAGGCATGTGCATCTATATATAAAGTTGCCAGTTGAGGCAACGCATTACCCCTCACCAGACTAGACTAGACTGCAGCAGCAACACTGAAGGCTGCTAACCCTGCTAGCAGTCATGTTATTATGTATTCATGAGACCAAAGAATGGGTAAAGCAGCCATTCAAAGAAATGGTAACATTTTTGCCTGATCCCTCCTGCAGCAGCTATAGGTACAAGTATGACCTTGCACTCAATGTCTTAGATGAGATAGATATATAAATTGATAGATACATGAATAGATAATTAGATAGATCAATGCATAAGAGGTAGGCAAAAAACCTCAATAGTTAATGTCAGATGGAATTTCTGCAAAGCCAAAGAATCACCTCTTCTCTATCTGCTGAATGCATGGCTGTTACGATTCTTGCCCTGTCTAATTGTGTTTAGACACCAGCTCTGATTATTTCTGGATGTTTAGAGTCTTTCCACTGCCTCGGCACACTCCCAGAAAACAGTTAAAAACCAACTTGAAGGTAAGACAGAGCTGGAGGCACAGGCGCAGTATGAAATCATTAATCAAACTCTGTTTGTGGAATGTAATCATTTTTAATGTTGCATAGGGCGACTTTAAATACCCAGGAAGCACGCAGTGTGACAGCGTGCAGCTTAAAGATATTTGAGGAAAAAAACAGCTAGTTGATAATAGAATAAAACAAACAGCCGAGGCTGGAATGAGACAGAAGCGGCACAGAAAGATGATGTACATTATGAGAACATGAATGCATAATAAGTGCCTGCAATTAGCCCCGGCCAGCCATTGGCATATTGTAATTAATGTGCTGCGTCTACGTCGAATCAGTCAGAGGAGGCTCAGTCTAATTTGGGCACGGGACGGGTGGAGGGGAGGAAAGGGGAGGGGGTGGGGGGTTGCAGATCAGATCCTGGGATAATTGTGGGTGACTCCAGTCCCGGCTCAGTCAGTCAGCGGCGGGGTGGGACACGGCTCAGGTCTCCAGAGGACGTTAAAAAACTGTAAATCCCCCCCTTCATCATTTGAACATGTGCCCTGCAGAGCTCACGAGAAAAAAAAAAGGGGGGGGGGGGTTAGAAAGAGGAAAAAAAGTGTTTTACATTCACAGATGATCCTAATTTGGTGTGGTTTGGAGTGTAATTTAGATCAAACATAGCCATGTAAATGAGTCAGGGTTTTCATAATTAGGTGCCTCTGAAGAGGGGTGGAGAGCGGAGAGGGGAAGAGAGGGGGAGGGGGGTGGGGGTAGAGCTCGGACCACATCAGTAGGTGTGGCGTTGAGGCCGTTCATCCACCGCTGGGGCAATTTTTGGTTTCTCTCTCTCTCTCTCTCTCTCTCTCTCTCTCTCTCTCTCTCTCTCTCTCTCTCTCTCTCTCTCTCTCTCTCTCTATCGATCTATCTATCTCTCTCCCCTCTGTCAGGAGGAGAGACAGACAGACAGACAGACAGACAGAGAGAGAGAGAGAGAGAGAGAGAGAGAGAGAGCTGCAGCGAGCAGGCAGGGGTTAGTTTAGGGAAAAACACACTCCCAGCGGCACACAGCAACAAAATAGGTCACTCTGCGCCGATTTGGCTTGTCTGTTTCCACTAAGCAACTGACTCGGCTCAGCGTTTGGTACAGAGGGAGGAACTGGCCTGCTGCCAGCACACACACACACACACACACACACACACACACACACACACACACACACACACTCTGGAGAGGCCTGTGTTCCCCCAGTGGGGCCTGTTGATTGAGGATTACCGTGCTGAAATATTACGGGTGTGGTGTAGGTGTAATGTTTGCACAGTTTGGGTGAAAGTGTTCACAATGAGGAGCAACAGTGGAGTAGCAGAAGGAGGGAGGAAGTCACTGCACACGGACAATTAGTCTGCATAAAGGAATCACAATGCATGAATGCAAATTAAATAAATGCATGAAATAATGTTAAACACATTTTTAAATATTTATCTATTTATTTTGATTGATTGATTTGAATCAGTGATACAGGAGATAAAAGATGAAAAAACGGAATGGGATTATGCATAATATTTTTTTTTTATGTATGCAGGCAAATAAATATATAAATAATTAAATAATTAAATTAATGAATAATAGATATGAAATTATTCAGTTGTCCCAAATGGTTATGTATGAGACTGAATGAATAGATAATGACAAAGGTAAAAGTAAAAATATAACAAATTAATTATTTCAGCAATTTTTGACCATTTTCAGAAAATCTTCTAATTAATGAAATGAATTCAAAATTAAATTTGATAGATGAGCAATTAAAATCAGACATTTATGTAAATGTCAGGACATTTTGGGCCTTACTGGAGGGTCAAGCTCTACTTATTTCCACTGTAGTTTTACACTGAGCACATAGAACATAAATCGGTGCGACGTTCACTCTCCTCTGCAGTTGCATATAAACTTCTGCATCCGTACTAGAGCTGAGCAGCAGTTGCAGATCCCCTGTTAGAGATCAGGTGAAACAAACCGAGCCCTGACAGGAGGAATACACAGGATGAGTCGATGACTTTACAGACGAGGAGCAGCAGTTGACGGCTTGTTAGTGGGAGCTGCCAACAGGCAGAAAGTACAGCTTTCACTCCGGCTGAAACCCCAGAAAAGCCTGAACTCTGAGGCTCTGGAAGCCAAATCGTTTCGCCGCCTGTCTGTCTGTACTTGAAGATAAGAATCACATTCAGGGTTTTATGCTCTGCGAAGGATGCCAAGAGTCTAAAAGTAGGTTGTAAAAAGCCTGTGATGTGCAGTTTACCAACATGGAGCGGCGTTGTTGCCGGGTTTCTCAAGTACAAACAGTTTGTAAACTCTTGCTGCCAAAGTGTTTAAAAGTTGCCTCTTTATCTCCTGTGGTAGCCAGTTAGGGGCCAGCGAGGCCACCTGCACAGAAGGTAAATGCCACATGGCGAGATTGTGAACCTCCGTGGGGATGCTGGGACCGCCACATGGCCCGCCAGATCTGCCAGGGTGGCCCCGGCGACACCCGGCTGGGTGCCGTGCTGGGCGACACGCGGCTAAACCCGGGGATTAGTTAACGGTGCCACCTATCTGATGACTGCGGAGCCAATGGGATTGTCTCCTCTCCCTGTATCTATGACCGCCCCCCCCCTCTCCCTCCATCTTTCTTGTATCCCCTGCTACTCTTCATGTTTCTGGCAGCAGTGAAAAGCACATAAATGCCACCATGCTGCTTCTTAAATGTATTGTTGGCTCTGAGCATGGACCATGAGTGGAGACTTGTCCAAGCAGAGACTCGACATCCTTTGTGTGATGTGATGACTCCTCTTATAAACTTAGCTCTAACCTTTATTTAAAATTGATTATCACGGATACTGTTTAATGTCTACTTGCATAGACTGTGTATACAAACGGATGTTGCGTCAGTGACGTCACCCAAAGCGCTTATGAGGCTCGAAGGGGGCAGTTCATTCATCGCCATCTTGCCAATGCCTAACTCCTCCTAATTCCTGGTTCATCCAAAAATGGGAAAAGAGGCGGGGCACAGGTAGAGCTGGGGTGCGTCCATAGTGCTGTCGCAGCATCCACAGAACATGGCAGGTTGGCCTCACCTCTGAAGTCGACCCTTTTAACATGGGAATCTTTAGGGGTTGACTCACTTTTGCAGCCAGCCTCAAGTGGCCACAATGTGAACTGCACGTTTTTCCACTTCCTGTATTTGACTTATCAGCGCTTGAGGTTGCCGCTTAGTTTAAAGGCGCATGAGAAAACTTTCCAAAAATTGTTGTTTGTAGTGGGTCATCATTAGAGACGGCTCCTCCTTCTTCTTCATTCTATAATCTCCTCTTCTGTGACACATAATGAGCCAAGCTTTGTGTCCGTGTATGAAACAGCAGGATGTCACGAGCCGTCCTGAGCCGATGGAAGCAGACTTCTTCTTGACGATAATGAGACAGACTGAGGAGTGATGATGTGTCACTGCCGTGGCAAAAATTAGGCCACAGAGCCGTGGGACATCGTCCCCGTCTTCAACATCCCTGTATGAACAAGGTGGTCTTATGATACCTAATTAAATATTCCTCCTCCTCCCCCTCCTATTTCTGCTCGGTGTGTGTTTGACTTGATTGTCAATCAGCAGTTTGAGCAGTGTGACACCTTTTCTGATTAAAGCCTCACATTAAAAAGGACAATACGAGGTGGATAAGGAGCTCCATGTTAAAAATAGCTCAGCTTTTGAGGACAAAAAAAAGTTACGCTAGAATGGATAAATGCAACGTGCTGATTGACCACTAGAAGTCACTCATTCTTATACGGATTTGCGACATTTCCGTGTATATCTCAGAGTCATGAAGTATTTACGAGGCTGATTTTTACGAGTGTGTGCCTTTTTTGCTGCAGATCCAAATAAAAATCCACAGTCCCCAGTGAATGTTGATGTGGCTTCATGAAGGGGGCGGGGCCTCCTTCTTCAACATGTTTCCAATTTGATTCTGTTGAACTCATCAGGAAGCGTTTTTTGCAATCCCTCTTTACTTAATTTCCCAAAGACAAAGTCGAGCACCCATCGTCAACATGACTCACCCTCTAAACCTTTTTCTAGCTAAAACCCACTTCACCCCGTCCTCCCACCCAAGCACACCCCCCCCCCCCCCCCCCCCCCCCCCCCCCCCCCCCCCCCCCCCCCCCTCCCGCCCCAGCCCCCCCCCCCCCCCCAAGCACACCCCCCTGCCCCCCACCTCACCCTACCTACCCTCCCTCCCAGAGCGACCCGAGGCTGGGTACAGAAGGGACAGGACTGCCAAGCACGGCACATGGCTGTGGGTCCGGGGATGACAGAAGCCGTGGTCCCTGCAGGGCCCTTCAGCTCTTAGCCCCCACCCCCTCCCTCTTTACACACACACACACACACACATACACACACCCCACACACACTCAGCGCACACCTCAGGCAGACGGGGGGGGAACGCACATAGTCATCCCCCTGGGAGAAGTGAGGAGACAGGGACTGTGATCCCTCAGAGCCAAACTCTCCTTTCTCCCCACCTCTCCTCACTCCCCTCCCTCCTGCAGGCTACACCCTGCACATGTGATACGACAGACAGTCTCATGCCGCATTACCCATACACCTCTCTGTCCATGTCTGCGTGGCTGTAAGCCATGTTCCCTGGTGCAGGCATCAAAAGTGGGACACCAACATGACATTCGCCTGCACAGGAAAGGACAGAGATGGGATGAGGTCGCAGCACGTGGCTTGTGGTTGTTCTCCGTTGTTATGGAGCATCACGGGATTGATACCCGTGTGTGTGGTTACGGCGTAATTCTATTAAAGACGTCTGGATTTGTAAACTTTAACCGGTTAGATAGTAATGGTTTTTGAAAGCTAAAATGACTGTGATATGTGGGTTTAGTTCCTGCAATATCTTGGAGCATTTTATTAATTTGACACAATTTAAAGGTGCAGTGTGTAAGATTTCTGTCATTTTTGTAACTTCTAAAAATATTACAAAATAATTACATAATGACATGTTCATTCATTTATAATCACCTTAATGTTTTTTTTTTTCCATTACCCTTGGATGAGTCCATTATTCTACCGTATATTTACATAAGGAGGCGGATCCTCTCTAAGGGGACCACTATTTTCTTACTGTATTGAAAGACATACTAAACATTGTTTGAGTTTTATTGACAACTGAAGTCTGCCATAGGTTCTCCTGCATGCTCAGAAGGGTGAGGGTAAGGTGATGGATACAACATGCAACTTCACCTCTAGTTGTCACCAAATCTTACACACTGTACCTTTAACTTGCATAATATTTAACTTGCATGATAATTACATTTCTCCATTTGATGAAGTCTTAAACCAGGTTTCATGATTTTAGATCAAAATCAATTAAATCTCTCCAACAAGGCCTAACATTCTCTTTATGAAACCACATTTTTATTCACCATATTTTTATTTTTTTAGATTTACATTTACCATATTATATACATGTCTGCATCCTAAGCATAGGGTTTAGACAGAAAGAAATATAAGAATAAATTAAAAACAAAAAGGGACAGGAGAGTGCCAAAACCAAAAGCAAGATTTAAAAAAATACAAGCAGTAAAAAAGTATATTTAACAGTTTTTTGAATGAGGTCATTTAGTGAAATTCATAATATAATTTGTAATATCCAACATTTGCTAACATTAGCTAACAAAAGCTATTAAGCTGGTAACACACAGGAGGAAGAGCACAACAATAAAACCTGTACAGTCGTGCTCATAAATGTAGTATTTCATTTTCTTATGTGTAAATTGAGTGGAATGAATCCATGTGAGGAAGCATTTTAAATTCAAAATAGAATTTCCCTCTGATTTATGAGTTTAAAAAACAGGAAATTCATTTTTAGCTAATCTTCTCTCCAGGTGGAGCGTTTCCATTCATACTGTAAAAAAAATAATAAAACTGTGGCCCCGTTCAGGAGATGAAAGTGTAGGTAAACTCGCCGTTAATAACCCCGACTCTGTGCGAGCGAGTGAGTATTTCTCACGGCGACATTAAAGAGTCTTTAAAGAGTCTCACTGGCGTCCCCAGGGGAACCTTAAAGTCACATCAACCGCTGCTTTTATGAGCCCTTCACAGAGCAAAACGGATGACATAGAGCACGTTAGGATCCAATATTCCTCCAGCTGAGTGTACATAAAGACGCGGCGCTCATCTGCTCCTGCTTATATGCTCTTACAAGCATTGTTTTCCTGTATTAGATTCCCTCCGCCGCTCAATATGGGCTCGTTTCGGAGTCCTCCACTTTTGCAAAGAGCCGAAAAAGTTGTGACAAAAGCAGAAAGGCTCCTCTCTTCTCCCACAGATCCATAGAGTTCATTAGCTCCCTCATAATCTGCCGATGTGGCAATAAAAAATGTGCACCAACAAAAACGCGCCGGGCCTTTTTTTTTCTCCCATCCCTGACACGTCATTAAAGCGTGATGCATGACTGTTGCTCGCAGTACTCCATCTAAGTTCTTCCAGTTGAAAGGTCAACACGGAGACATGACAGCACTACACAATACGGCGCCGCACGCTTTCTCCTTCCCGCCGCTGTTAATATCTCTGAACAAGGTGTGGAGATTTGGGTTTGATGTGTGAAGGAGTCTCACAGCGCCGTCCTCCTCGCCCTGTGCGGGCCGACCCACGTGCAGCCGTTATAATAGACATAACCTGTTTATCTGTAATAGTCCTTGAGCTCCTGTAACCTCACTATAAAACAGCCCCTGCTCATTTTTCTCGCCGCTTATCTGCAAAAGCAAGTTGTTATCGCAACATATGAGGCGTCAGCCGCTATCCTCCATCATGACCACTTCTAATGGCTTTTAAAGTAGTTACCTGCAAACTCCTGACATTTATTATGGCCATTTTCCGGCGCCGACACGGCGCAGAGGTCCGCCACTTTCAGGGGGCGACATCATTATGAATTATTGTTTCGTGACCAAGGTAGAAAATTGTACTTTGTGGCCGAGTTTCCCCCATGATAAATCAACCACTCACTTTTCACATCTCGGACTCTCAAAGCTGCTGAGCGAGGGAATTTTCTCCCCCCCCCCCCCTCTCACCATCAACCC
>JAFBJT010108636.1:19410-38688 GCA_016785325.1 Chascanopsetta lugubris
CCCCCCACATACACACTGTTTATCCATTTCCTTCTCCCTCTCAGTGAAAAAGCTTCCTGCAGCTTCTTTGCTGCAACAGCCACTTTCAGCCATTTCTCATCTGCAGATCTTTTGCCCTTTCCTCCTGATTATTAGCACTGCCCGAGCCGCTGCTATTCACGTGTTTATCCTAACGACGCATTTCTACTTCCCAGCGATGAGGAGGGAAATAAGTGGCAGGGAAATAACAAGACAAAGGAGGGGGTATTTGTCAGGCACTATCAGATGGCTGTTAACACGGTCCCTGGATGTGGTGGAAGCTTTGGGAGAGTGAGAGGTGAAGCAGCACAACTTTATCCGCCGACATCATCTCCTCTCCTAAAGTAATCCTCTGTGTGGTGGTGGCGAGATAAGGCCCACACACTCGCTCACAGGTCCTCCACGAGGCAGAGTCGGGAAGAAGTTGGCCGTCACCGTGGCGATGCCGGGTAAACAGGGGCGATCATTGCTCAAGGGACGACGAAGCCGGAGTCCCAGAGTGGGACACTGATCTTCTGTCAGAGCCAGGGTCACGGAGGCGGAGAGAGATATGGACGAGAGGAGGAAGAGGAGGAGGAGGAGGAGGATGATAGTAGGGAGAGGAAATGGATCGTGCATGAAGGAGGGAATCGGAGAAGAGGAGCTGACAGGGGAGATGGAGAACCGAAGACAAGGGGAGAAGGAAAGGACAACAAAGAAAGTGGGCGGTGGACACATTAGAGAAGTGAGAGTGAACTCAACTTGAATGGAGAGAGGACAGAAAAGAGGGAGGGGAGAGGAAGAGGAAGGAAATGAGAAGAGGAGAGGATAAAGAGGAGGAGGAGAAGAAAGACTAGAGGACGTGCAGGGAAAGTGAAGGAGACAGGAGGGGAGGCCCCCTCGTCTAGACGCACTACAAAGAGTCGTAATTAACAATAACAAAAACCTGGCTTCCCTTTACCTACTTCAAATACACCGCTGCGGGTTATGATGAAGTGTTACCTTGATGTACCACAGCGCGCTCGCCTGCCGAGTCGGCGCCCGCGGTGCCGAGCTTTACCTTCTACTGCATTCTGATCAGCGCGCCGCTCTCCAGCCCGATTAGGACGATTAATATTAATGGCTTGGCAGTTTCTCTCGGCTGATCAGAGCTGTCCGCTGACTGGTTCCCAGCGTGGCGCCACACCTTGCTGTAGGTGACTGTCAGGTTTGATTATGGGCAGATTAAGGGCTCTCTTTCCCGCCCGCCGCTTGTTCGACATACCCAGATAAGCGGCATAAGTGCCGCTTGGTTATTCACCGTCACAGAGGTGATTGGTTCAGGTCTGACACAGGACGCATGATCGCGCTGTGAACATCTGCAGGTAAAGCGTTTCAAATAGCAGGGGATGAAGGTGCTGTGCTTGTGTCATGGTCCCGGGGTGTGATGTCACAGCAGGTACAGCCAATCAATGGTTAAGGGGGTGACCTGCTGGGACATCGTTAATGCTGGGGCAGCCAGACGTGCAGACTCAGAGTCGATGACAGTGTAGCCCATTAAAGACATTTTGATGATTCGAGCAAACAATAGTTAATTTTAGTGAGCCATGCTCCAACCAAGATGTAGCTTTGATGTAATGATGATGTCATGCATGTTTACGTTTATGCAAAGTCAAATTGTCCATGGCAACATTTGAACATCATGTGACATCACACATTTCCACATTCGGATAAATTGCACACATAGCAGTTTCTTTGGTGAAACCAACTAAACTATACATGTAAATATCACATGTGCTGAAAGCAGTGGACTTTTCACAGCACCCGGCCAATCAGAGCAGACTGTCTTTCATCTGGAGGCGGTCCTCCAGAGACAGGTTTTTCAGACAGAGGCTCAAAAGATGAGATACAGCAATGGACAGTAAAAGCAAAATAATGTGTTTTCTGAACATAAGCATGTTGATACAATATATAATATTCATATTTTGTTGATATAGATGATTGATATTACTAGTACAAATATGTATACTCTTGGTGCTAATGTGTATATATCTGTCCATATCAGAGTGTGTGCCAGTCTAATAATGATAATACACATAAATATAACAATCGGAAAACAAACAGCTGTTGACCAACATGAATAACATGACTTCTGTGAGAGTATCGGTGCACTATGGTAAACATCTTTCTCTCTCTCTGGCTCCTCCTCAGTGATGGATGAAGCAGGCATGGTCGACACTTGCTGAAAGGTAAAGGAGTGTGTGTTTAAGTCATTTGTAACACATTTGGCGCTGACTCAGCAGATCCTGCACCTCCAACACTCACATGTTAAGGCTGCAGCCTCTGTGATTTGTGGATCTTTCAGAAAATAAGGAGACTGAGATAAAGGAGATGTGGAATCACCTCAACATCCAGGTCTTTACACGTTTGTGTGTTTTCTGCAGTACAGATAATACAGTAATAGTGATTATGGTCATTAGCGTGTGATAACAAGTTTGGCCACGAGGGATCTTTTTTTTATCACAATTATACAAAATTACCGAATTTGACAATTTAGTGAAACAGCGGATGTTGTTTTTGCTACAATTCCAAATTCGAATCTATCCGATGTATTACATTTGCATTACTCAGCTAAAAGCAATGGATAATCATGATCCTTTGCTTGTGACAAATCCGCTAACTGGCTAGCATTGTGTTTTTAGTTGTTGTTCTTCATCAGATGAGCTAAGTTGAAGGTTAAGTAGATATGATGCAATTAAGAAACACCCAAAACGAAATAAGGAAGAAAACTGGCTTGTTTCCTCCAGACAGGAAGTAGTTTCTCCATTAATCGCTCTCATGTCAGATCCCCAGTTGTTATCTGATTATAACGTGTGAAGCACATCCTGTTTGATCAAGTTAATACTCATTTCTCTGCCCGAATTAGCTCAGCTCCGCCTGAGCCGGACCAGTAATTACACGGCCGGTGTCGGGTTGAGTCGCGGCGGTTGGCGTTAATCATGTGCCATCAAACCCGGGCTCCTCTGAGAGCCAATCGGGTATCGGATTGCTCTGAGCGCAAAGAAAACAAGGCTGAGTGAGAGAGGTGTCTGGCCACTGTACACAACCTCATCTGTCTTCCTCTTGGCGGGGGGGCCGTCCGACCTCTGACCCCCACCGAGAGTTGCAGCATTCATCACTGCATGTTAGGTAATGTGGTTAACTACCTACTTCCTCTGTGGGGACTGATGCTGCAGCTGGGGGGTGGGGGTGGGCGGGGGGGGGGGGGGGGGGGTTTCAGTGTTTCACGGCGGGTTTCCTCCAGGTGGACGATCCCTCTTCCTGCCGGCTCCGACACAGAGATGGCATCGTTACGAGCGGAGCGGTGGCGCTCGCAGGTGAAAAATGAGCGCAGTCCATCATGGGGCGCTTTGGCGTTTTGAGATGTTTTCTCCTCCCTCTGGTTGTGTTGCGCCGGCGGAGGTGTTAAATGGCCTGTCGAGCGAGCGAGCGCGTGTATGTGCGAGAGCGTGTACCTGATCCATGACTGTGTGTCTCTTCAGCTGCTTTAATCTAATAACAGCCCAGTAAGCGCAGGTCACATGACATTGTCTTTTTAGAATTGAGGATAAGCTTAGTAATACCTCAGTGACATATCGGCCAATCTGTTTTCCCCCTTGCTGTTCTAGCAGCTTTTAGCTGCATCTCATTATTATTGATATGATGCTCACGCTGCATCCTCTCCATCATCACTTATGGGTTGAAGTGCTTCTTGTAAAAGGTGTTATTTGTGGCCTTTGTGCTTAGACTTAAACATCGCACGTCTATCATGGTGTGGAGAGTCTTAAACTACCTCGACTGATCTGCAGACTTGATATCAACTTGTCGGGAGGTTTTTTTTTTCTTGAAGAATAAAAAACACATCCGCTGTGGCGTAATGATGCTACTGTACGCGCCGAGGACTTAATTGATTGTGTGCAGTTTCAGTGGCTTAGCATCTGGTGCTCGTGATAATCCCCCTTCTGTCCTGCATCAGTCGGACGTATTGATGAAGCACTCAGGGTTGGAGTGCTACATTTACTCGGCACATTATCCCATTACAGTTATGGGCAGACATGTAAGTAGAGACTCTTTACCTGAAGAGGGATCATGAGACACAGGCTCAGCTCAGACTGTTAGAAACTTAGTGATTTTAAAAGTGATTTTTTTCCCAACTATTTTATTAATCAACATTTAATGAGACAGAAAGGAGTATGACACACTACAAAAACTAAATACAAAAAAAAAAATTATACAAAATAAACGCGTGTAACTAAACAGGCATCGTTTATATACTTCAAGGCAAGAGAAAGTACATTTCTATTAGAACATACAGAAACATCTCTTTTTGCATCAATATACCATTAATAACATCTAAATGGCAAAAAAAATGTGAATTTCTCATATCAAAATAGAATATTCTATTCATAGGCCATTAAAACTCCTATCATTATTCTATTTATGCACCTCCCCTTCCAGCCTGCTGAGAAAAAGAAACACAGTTATGAGCGCCACATATTCAATACATTGTCCTGACACCTTGCAGTTTTGATCTATGAGTATATGTGTGCTCAGGGGCATCCTGTGCTGAAATGTGGTGCGAGTACAGTGCAGCGAGTGTGCGGAGTCTGTCTGTTGTCAATAAACAGGCCCCGGAGGCCCAGAGGAATCTGACTAACACCACTTGATCTGTGGTGCGAAGACCATTAGGGCGCAGGTATATTGATGGCGGCGCGCCACTGTGCCCCAGCTGCCTCCACGCCTTGAGGACACTTGTTCACGGTGTGTTTCCAATCACACTCCGGCCGCGCGGCGACGTCTAATGGCCTCGCCTTCAGCCTGTCGCACGGAGGCGCACGGCGCATGCGCCCCCGACCGGCCCCCGTCCCACCGGGTGCAGTTCAGGGGCTCGGGCAGATGGGAGACAGGCGCTGGGAACGAGGGGGAAAGAGGGGGAGAGGGAGGGTGAAGGGATGGCGAGTATGTGTGTGTGTGTGTTTGTTTGTGTGTGTGTGCTGCCTCTGCCCATTCGTGCATTCAACATGCCATCCAGAGACCCCCTTTTGCGAACTGCCCATGCTTCATTAGGATGCCAGGATAATGGCCAACAAGCACGCGCCGTGACACCCCATTTCCCGAGCACTGAGCTCTCCAACCACGACAGATGTCGACAGTGCCGCCGCCGCCGCCGCCACTGCTAGGGGCCCCTTCACTTCCTGTCGGCTCTGCCATCCCGACGCCGGGCAAGCAGGGGCGGCCGGGGCGCTCCGCAAAGGGCACGGCTGCCAATCTTAAGCGTGTTTGTTTTGCACCTCTGTTTATTTTTTTTTGTTTTTTTTTGGGAATATAGTTTTCTAATCCCCTTTAGTCGGAGGTACTAGCTCATGTGCTGCTCACTCACTTGGGATTACAACAGGATCATTATGCCTCATTCCCTCCCTCACCACCGGCGCCCCCTCCAAAATCTAAATGATGTATCTGTAGACAAAACATAAACAGATGTTTCAGTAGCAGTTAGGTGTCCTCACCGGGGATGCGGATGAAGAGGCGGGGTGATCATTCGACATGTGTGTTTGCGAGCATCAGGGAGAATGTTGTTTTAAAAGGTGTTATTATGCCTGTGCAGCGATGGCGGCGGCGCCGTGGCATGTGCACCGGTAATAATGTCGGGGCTGGATTTAGAGTGCTGTCACAGGCGCATCAGGAGAGGGAGCAGGGGCCGTGGACCGAGGCTAATGGAGGCAAAACAACCTCCAGCTCCTGCCCCTGCTGTCCAAAAATCAGCTTTTAGAGGGAAAGCGCACACCACCTCTCAGTGCTCGGCACAACACGATACGTCAATATGAGAGGCAATTTAATCCTCTCATTTGAATATGCAACCCCCCCCCCCCCTTTGCCATTTTTGAACCTTGACCAGATTTCGGGACTGGCAGGGGGAGGAAATTGTTGTACATTTCCTGACAAATTGAGTTAAACGGACACTAAGTAGGGCTTTAAGAAAACAAATGGTCGTCTTTATCACAGGTGGACACTGATGGCTTAATGGGGGCCTGTGAGCTGATCGTATCACCAGCTAATGGCTTGACAGGATGCATTAAGGTTTTTGCGTAAAGAACTGGCAAACAGAATGGTGAAATGCAGACCTGTCAAGTGCTACGTGTCCCCCACTTATTGTGTGTGTGTGTGTGTGTGTGTGTGTGTGTGTGCATGTGTGTGTGTGTGAGTGTGAGGAAGCAGATGTTTGTGTATATACGGTGCACTGGCAGAGGGAGGCCGGCAGCAGATGCCTGTACCGGTGCCAAGGTTCAGGATTGTACAGACGGTACATGTTCAGGCAGAGAAAGCTGCCGTCCCTCTGCCATAGGTGGCTCCCCAGCTGAATGGCCCACAATCCCCCTCCCTCCCTCCCTCCCTCCCTCTCTCCCTTCTGCTTAACCACCACAACGTCCAACCCCCTTTTATTTATTCATCTATTTGTTGAATTATTTACTCATTCCATCGCTCGTTTGGCCATTTAACGACCCGCCTGGAGGCACGGGGAGAGGTGGAGCGTTTACTTCAGGGAGAGATGACCGTTCACTTCATTTATTGGGGGAAATAAAAGCACATGCTAAAACACTATGGCCCTTTACAGAGCGTGCTAAAGCGCTAAAGAGCTTTGTTCACAAATATGACAACTTTCATATGGGTATCTGAAATAAGCTGCGTCACACAGCACCTATGCAACTTCACCCATCAGATTCAGCACCCGTTAGTGCCATTTTGGATTTGGAGTGTGACGGTACTTTGGTTGCTTATAGCGACACCTGTGGCAGTGGACGGATGTGCAGCCATGCTTGCATTCGTGATGCCACGTGCCCCCACAGGAGCCAAGTCAGCGCTGTAGTTTGTAAACAAGTAGGCCCTGAAGTGCCTCGTCTGGAGATCTGTGTCAATATCTCGTCAACCTTCAACATAAGAGACACGTGAGCTCTGCATTTGCACTTGAATAGAGTCGTTAAACTCGCCTCAGCCTCTAAATCTGCAAAACACTGAAACACGACTGCCACCCAATCACTTCTCGGCCCCATGAGGCATGCTGGGAAAATAAAGGGGACCTTCATTCAGGTATGAAATCGCGACCCGCACAAATATTATGGCTCTGCTGTCGAGGTTCATCTCATCTTCTAATTCTTTTATGATTAACATCCATTGAGCGAATCCACCAAAGTGTCAGAGCAATAATGGGGAGCATCTCAGCCGGAGTGCATGTGTAAGATAGTGATGCGCTTCATCGACATTAATAATCCCTGGTAGCACCTCAGCCGCCGCTCGCTTCTCAGTCTCCCCAACACGGTGAAGCATCGCCACCTCGCCGCTGACACCTCCCTGTAGTTTTGACTTGAAGAACCCCCCCCCCCCCCCCCCCCCCCCCCCCCCCTCCTCGCCACCGCCCCCCCCCCCCCCCCCAGTTTCACCCCCACAGCTCTTTGGGAGGAGAGCTCCTCTTTGCTAAGGTACAGCTTGTTTTATTAACATCAAAAGTGCCCGTGGGAGCCGGCAGTGATCAAATTCCCCTCTAATTAAAATGAACCTGGGTTGAGATTGTTTCGCTGTTTAATATGTACAGAACGCCGCTGATTGCACAAAGCACTCCTCCTTTTGTCGGCGCGTATAATGCGGGCCTCGTCGAGGCGCCAACGTGGGCGGAATGAGCGTACCTACGGAGCATCCTCGCGATCTGGGTGATGTCCTCATCGCCGTCTGATGATGAGACTGATGTCAAATGTGGCTGGTGAAGCCTAAGCCTCACCTCGCCTTTAATTTGCTGGGTGATTGATGGACCTGGAGGCGATATTGCAGAATGTCTAGGTTGCCTCCTCCACCCCCTTTTACCGAGCCAGCGTTGCTTGGCAGCACCCTCCGCTCGTCCTTGCTTCCCAGGATGCCTTAAACTTTCTCAAGAGTTCAAGTTCACCTCGCGCTTCAACCTCTGCGTGTAGCACGAGCATCGCCGCGATGGAGGGTGTTGAATCTGTGGACGTTTTTGAGGTCAAAAGCAGGGCACGTCAATTTTGGCATTTTATGATTGTGATTCAACGGGAAATCGAGAGAAATGTGTTTTCGTATTGTCAGAAGAAATTAACAAAAGAGATTTGCAGAAACTCTGTGATGTTGGCTATTACGAATAGTACTTCTTCGTAAGGTGCGATGCAGCAAACAAAGACAGTTTGATGAGAGAGAATGTAAATACAAGATAAGTCCTTGCCGCTTCCTCCTCGTTTACCTTTGACTGGTGTGTGTCGACAGGGCCCCACCTTTCGTTGTTGGATGTCACCTCCCTCTTGGCAGCTTAAGATGAAGGTTCGACTCTGGTTATGACAGTGCAGGGTTTTGCCAAGAGGTGAGATGAGGGATACAAATTCAATTTAGGTGTTTCTGCCGATCAATGGCGGCAATCCAACCTTGATCTCAGGTTATGAATACCTGAGCAGATGTTCCATGTAAGGCATACAGATGACAACAACAACAACAACAACAAGTCAGGAGATCCAATCCTTAGGTCTGCGAATTAGTTCAGTCACATTTAAAGGATTAGTCTCTTGATTCTATTTAGATTCATGGTCAGGTGATTGTTTATGCATGTGTCCTTTGATCTTCAAAGCCAAATCAATGCTGCAATCAAAGAAAACATTTATTGTTCTATCATTTGTTAAGTCCTCACTGTCCCTATTTGCCTGTCACATCAAATATTTAGAAGGAATAACATCATTTGCACAAGTTGAATGAGGAGAAACACAAACAGCTCTGAGTAAACTTCTTTCATAAACAAGTTCTGGATCGAACTGAGTGCAGAGCAGCTCCGGTCCTGACATGAAACACATCACACATATCTCGCATACTGATTCAGACTGAGATGCAGCTTCAACATCTTTTTAAGAACTGTTTTTTTAAATCATCGATTCGATCCAAAACCTCCAAGGCATCTTTCAAACACATCCTTGTGTTGCAGCAGCTTTGATTATTCTCCATCCTCCTCTGTAGGTGTGCATTTATCTCATTTTATCTGTTCATGAGAGGAAGTAGAAGCGCTCGGATCATGGAGCCACAGATTGGATATTCTTCAGTTGATGAGTAATGAAAGATCACGTCCAGGTCGTGGTCTTTCTCCAGAATGGACGTCCAGAGTCGTTCTGGACGTCAGCTCCGGGTTTGTGTTTGTGAACATTTGTTAAATGTGCGCCGCGTAATCAGCACACAGCTCCACATTCATGCCGAGTGGATTCCTGCAGACTTGAATCGGGGCTTTCGCCTCTTTTACAGCCATCCCCTCCTGCTGTTAGACTCGGGAGCAGGTAGCTCACACTCCATTAAACAAACACTGTGGCCCCCCTCACTTTTATTTGACATTTTATTTGGCTGTGACAAACGAGCAGCAGTTGGATTATAACATAATTTGTCTCCTCTTTATTACCGGCACAAAGGACACCATTCATTAATTATTCTGCCGTTGCCGCTCAACACTAACTGGAAAGGTCCCTCTTTGGACAGATGGCGAGGACAATGTTATTTATATCAATCAGTCCAAAATGTTCAGCGAGGATTACTATTCCTTGGACTGCTTTGATTTATGCCTCTGCACCTCACCCCGTACCCAACCTCACCAGCTCCTGCAGGGACACTTTAATCGAATGGGAATTGAAAACAGACTGGTGAGGCAGGCAATGTGTTTCGGCATGTTTATTTATACATCTCGCTTCTCTATCTTTTTTTTCTTCCCTCCCTCCCGCCTCTTTTAAACTAAACTTGTTTTGCTGTCGTCTCGACGGTGGGTTTAAACTTGTGGTAAACATGACACAATCCACATTTCATTGAGCATCTACCTGAGGCTGAATGTGTGCACCAGGCACTTGAGGGATGATTTTGAAAGCAGGTTGCATTTGAATGTCGGGAAAAACAAAGTCGTTTTTATAGCCGTAGTGAAAATGAACAATAGGGGCAGCCCCTGTCTTTTTGAGGGCTTGGGGTATGGGACCCCCCCAAGGGACACCCCTGCACATTTAATGCTTATAAAACTACAAATTTCACCTGAATGAACATGAAAATGCAACACGTACCAAAAAAAACATTAATGTTGTTTTTAGGGAAATGTAATTATATGAAATAACATTTTTTCCAAATTTTGTTCTTGTCAAATTTGACTTTATTTTATATATAATTTGAAAGCATTGCATAAATACATAAATTATGCTAAAATATATATTAACATGAGGAGTTTTTCCTTTTCATTTGTATTTTTTGCACCTTTTTGGACATAAAGGATAATGTATGGAAGACTCCATGTTGTTAATACTTTGCAAATGGTTTCCTTGGCATCTCCACCTCTAATTATGTACCTCTGTGAGGCAGGGTAGCTCTACCCTCACCTCGGTAACATCGGTTTGTAGGATTTAAAATAATGAATCCAAAGCTGCATAACGTGCTCGCTCAGTACAAACAGACACGGGCAGGTTTGCCCCTGACACCGCCTCTAACAACTCATCATTACCTTTCTTCTCTGCATGCTAACCAGTCCCAGAGCAACACTTGGTAGCTGGGCGCCGTGATTTACGCGTCTGTGTGGAAAGAGAAGAAAATATATTTTGTAATGAATACCATTTACGGAGTAATTAGTTTTATGCAAACTAGTGAGATGAAAGCGAAAATCTTTATAAATTATGAATCGTGTTCTAAGTTATCAGGGGTGCTTATCATCGAGTTAACGCACCTCCCCATTAATTAAAAATGTTCACACGGAGTCAAAGGAGGGAGACGGTTCGACGGCAGACTCCTCAGGTAGCTGTGTCTCGGAGAAAAACGATTCTGAGGGGAAGCCCTTTGTTCTTCCCTCTCTCCCTCCCTCAGACCTCACATCGGGGCCCAGGCGAGACGGTAAACAACAATGAGGTTGCGAGACAGGCGGAGAGGGGAAGGGAAACAAATGCTGACAGGTGTAAGAACATCATTAAATGCTGGCAGGGATGGAGCCGTAGACAGTGGACCAAAATCACCCTGACAGAAGACATGAGCTCTACGTAAAAACCACTTTGATTCCCCCTCTTTTCCTCCTCCTCCTCAGCCCACATTCTTCCAAACGTTTGCCCATTGACGAGGAGAAATCTCCCTGGGCCCCTGATGGTCCCTGGCTCGCTCGCGAGGATGCCCGGGCGCTACAGCAACGCTCATAAAAACTCAATTCATCAAGTCGAGCGTAATTTGCTCCGAACGGGAAGCGCCACAAAAGGGGGCGAGCTTGTCAGCGAGACAGGTGGCTGGAGATCTCGCTCTGATACTGAGCGATATGAATAATAGATTCTGCTAAATGTACGCCAGGACCCGGGCTGTAAACACAGCTGCCTCCTTTCCCTTCCAAAAGAACAGCTTGGCTGGATGAGAAGCCCGAGCGCTCTGCCTCCACCTGAGGACGGGGGGGGGGGGGGGGGAAAGGGAAAGGGGGGGGGGGGGGGGCTAGGAAAGGGAGGACGGGAGCTGGGGGGTGATTAACTAATCAAATGCACAGGCTAAATAGGAGGCAAGGAGAGAAAGAGGAGACAGACGAAATGAGGGGGGAGAGGTGTGAGTCAGAAGGTTGAGCTCGAGCGGCACAAAGGAAGTTGATTAGGAAACTGATGTCGGTCTAAACACGTGAAGAATGAGCTTCCACTGGTGAGGCAGAGGGAACACTGAGGACGGTCCCTTAACTCGGTTATCTGCAAAATATATTCTATTTTTATCAAATTCTGAGCTATTTTTAGCTCAAATCAAAATGTCTTACAGTCATAGTTATTCATGTTTATCCAACAATTTATGACAATGTCAACATCCATGCCACAATTTATAAAGAATTCAGACATAGACGGCATCGACCTTTATTTAGCATAGATAATCAAACTGATATTCTACACAATCTGCTAATGTTACTATAAAACACAATGGCAATAACTGAATTTGACTATCTTTGCCCCCTCTTTTTCACTTCCTGTTTACTCATTGAATAAATCATGTGTGTCTTAAGAGAACCTTTTTTCCATCCAAAGCGAAGTTTGACTTTCTGTTTGAGTTTTTAAATACTCATTCTGTAACCTATTCCCGCATCCTATAATTCTTACTTTATCACTTATATGAGTCAACATAGTGCATTTGTAGAAATTGCCTCATTTGCTCAGAGCCGTAACTTCAGAGTTGATTCAAATCTCAAATGGTACGTGCAGTTTAGTGACATCTAGTGGTGAAGTTATATGTCACAAGCACGTAGGAAAACCTGTGGTTGACTTCGTGTATTGAAACTTAAAGGGTTTTAGGTTTGTCCATCATGGGCTTTGCTTTTTAAGGAAAGTATTTTCCTATGCTTGCTTGTATTTACAGAGCTTAAGGGATGATTAAAGTATTTATTTAAGGGGGAAAAAAGTAAATCTTTAATTTCTCCCTCCTCTCCTTGTTTCCGTGTTTCGAAGTCAAACACTGTGAATAATGCAGAGGCAGCGCCTGGTGTTTGTCTTGGCGTCGACTTGGCGAGCAACAGTTCTGCAGGATGAAGTCACATGTTGCCAGGAACATCGTAGCAGTTTACTCACCGACGTGTGTACTCATGAATTATCACGTGTGTCTTCACCGTTGACACACAATGGACTACGTTTCCTTGCTGATGTAATTTCCCCGCGCCAACCGCCTCCGCCGCCCGCCACCCACTCCCTGACACTTCATCGATGGCTGCTCCTCTGCACATTCGATGGCTCCCAAGATGAAATTTAGGCGGGCTTTGCCCAGCCGAAGGTAATTAATTCTTCAATTAAAATGTTGTTAAACATTTTTAATGAGTAATTGGCACCGGGGAATCGGATACAAAACTATGTTTAACCGGAGACAGACAGACAACAGCAGCGTTTCAAAGTTGGGTTTCTGCAAATCTGTTCATTGACCCACTTTCCTCCTCCCCAAGAATATCACGGTGCAGAAATATAAATAAAAAATCAAATGTGAAGCGTCTCCTGGCACAGAGGATGTGTCCTTCATCTCAGGTGACTACTGCTTCATTTGACTGTCGCTGTTTTTTCATCGCTCCCTAATTAGGGCACGAGACGGCGCACAACAACGTGCGATACGCCTGTGAAATATGACATCACAGTGCCGATCCACTTAACCTGATTTCACTTCAGTGTGAACAAAGACAAGGACACATAGATGGAGCAGAGCATGTTTCATTAATCACCAGCAAATGACACAAATACAAACAGTTATGGAACTAAGGCTTTTTTCATTCAGCGGTGTAGGAGTTTACAGGAGTTACAGACGACTGATAGTGATGGTGAAGTTGAAGTGATTCTATTGAAATCAATGCTCAGTGTGCACCTCAGAGGTTTGATGCTGACCAGTGATTCAGGCCGTAGTTGTAGCATTAGCTGTATGATGGCAATGAAGTATATGAACTGCATAATCCAATTTTCTGGGTTGATCTGCCCTCATACTGACGAATGTGTGTTGATGTATAGTAAGAGTGTCCAAACCGCAGCCAACTGTGGCCCATGCTCTATTTTTCATTGGCATGCTGCTGAGTCTAAAAGTATCATGGCATATGACCCTCACATTCAAGTTTGTGCTTGACTGTATTGTTCTGTGTACTTTGAAGGTGTACTTCTTAGTTTTGAGGAAGGTGGGGCTACAGCCTAGTGTTGTGTTTATGTGTCTTCTGACAGACTCAAGTATTCCCTACTGCATTCTATTCCGCTCCATTTTGTTCCGTCCTGTCCCATCCCATCCTGTTCTATTTTATTCTATTCTATCCTATTCTATTCTATAGTCCTATTCACTATAGGCAGTACAGGCTTACTGCTCTTGAATTCCTCCTCAGTTTATGAGTAAAGGCGACTTGAAATCTACTAGTCGACTGGGGCTCGAACACATCGCTGTCAGGAGGAGTCCCTCCTCCTCTGCAGCAGGTGGAAACCATTTCGCTGTGTGTCCACCAGCCGCAGCGCTAGCTAATCATGAAGCTAGTTCAGGGAGCCTCAGTTCATTACAGCTCTGCACTCTGTAGGTTTTTGGCATTGTCCTCTCAATTAGAGACTTGTAAATGTGTTGCTTGCTTAATCACCCAAAAACTGGCCCCTAGGACTTCCCCCTAATGCAACCCCATTAAGAGGGGCCATCAAAACAAAAGATCTGCCTCTAATAGCAATAATTCCTCACTTGTGTCACAGTCAAAGCCAAACTTGTATCTTAAATGAGCGATGATGGATGAGAGCGGGCCTCCGTGTCTCAGACCTTTATTACTGGTGATGGATGCGCCCAGCAACGCCGCGCACCAAACACTCGTCGCCGTCGGTACCCGTCCATCCCGAGTGTGTCTCACTTAACCCGCCGTCTCTGGAAGTCAGATGGCCGCTCGTGGCGCTGAGGGGGAACGGAGGGAGGAATAAGGGCTTATCCAAACAAGCTCATTAGCACAATTAGTACTGGTTTCCTGCCGATGGACCCCTGGAGCTCCGCTGAAGTTTGACTACACACTGCGGCGACTCGCATGACGAGGCGCAGGCCTGGCGAGGGGGTGACCAGCAGCTGCTTTCCCAGGCACTGATATGATCTTGAGGCAGGTGGTTCTTTATGAAGGGGTATTTAGATCAAATATGTGGCAGATCGCTGTGCTATATGTTTCCTCTTGAATTACTGGGAAACGCATCGCCAGGCTTTGCCGAGGAGACACAGATCTCATCAGAATTAATCAGAGGTTATTCGGCCCATTTCTGTCAATCATCACATCACTTGTCGGGGATGACTCTTAGAAGGGGACGTGTTCACCTTCGCCTTTATTGTTCTACTTTCTCGCCACTTTTGAGTAGCTGCCTCACACTTCTATGAAATGTCAATATACTACTTCTGGGACAAGTGTTATTCTCAGTGCTGGATGATACTGCTTTAATTATGACAACATTACCCCTGTATGACTAATTTCTTATCAAGTATTCCAGCCCCAGCTTTGATTTTCTGCTCTAATTTCCCTTCAACTCTTTCCCTTCCTGGTACCTCGGTTCCCTGATGACCTTTGACCTTTGAATTCTTCACCATCTCATCCTCCCAATACTGTCGCTCCAGAAACCAGAGCTTCCTCTTAGTGTAGCCCCCCCCCCCCCCCCCCCCCCCCCCCCCCCCCCCTACCCCCCCCCCCCCCCCCACACACACACACACACACACCCCTATATTCGTCAGGCTTCTGGATGAGGGCATCCCAGAGGGAATTCAATCGAAAATGTAAATGTTGTCCCTGTGAGTATTTCTAAATAAAGCTCCCTTCGTTCACTGTACACCGAGACGTCACAGCCATTAAGGTGCAGCCACACAAACCCTCCAACGTCGTATTCTTCTTAATTATATATGGAAACCATTATATTCCCAAGGCAGCCTGGTATATTTAAAGAAACCAGAGTCCTTCCAACACTTCTTCTCTCAGGGATCTCATACTTAACAGGAGATCTGCTCTTAAGGGAGCCCCCTCTGGGTACGCAGGCCAGAACCAGCCAATCACAGCCGTCGCGCCGCCACGCTGTGCCAACACCATCCCAACACACCAGCTCATTACATATATTTGAAAAGCGACTCCTGTCTCGGCAGAGGAACATGTCTCTGTGAGCATTCAAGGCAGCGGGGACATTTGAATTGCAAACATCCTGGAATTAAGATCATTTGTGATGTTGGTTACCTTGAAAGTGATGTCATACTGCCACAGTCTATGCTAAAGCTAGGGACATACTAATGACTTCTTATTAGATCTGCATATCCGAAAGTGGCAGTAAGCAGTGGTACAAGGAGAAGTCACAAAAGTTTAATCGATCTGTCTGCTCTGCTTTGTCCTTTGCTGCAGCTCCGCTTTTCAGACCCTGTCTCAAAGTCCTTATTTTAGCGCCCCCCCCCTCCTCCCCCCAGTCAGCTTTAATTGGCTAACTGGTCCATAAGTTGTCATTTTAGGGCATGTCCAGGAAATGGCGGCTTTAGCTTTGCCACATTAGTTGTGAATTATGCTCATTTGGTTTACAAGGTCATTGTGATGTAATTGTGATGTCATGGTGGTTTCCATGTACCACAGACGTCTGGCTTTATAACCTTTGCAGAACCTTTACATTTGTATAATTCCTCAACAATTAAAAGTACATTGTGTAAGTTTGTAAGATATCTAGTAGTGCAGCTGAGGACTTATTATGAAAACAATATGTACCTCATGGTGAGGAGACATTCAAAAAACAATATTATTATCTCATTTTGAATTCCTTTTAGGTTGAAATGGAAATAATTACACTATGGATCTTTAAAAGACAAATATTTAAAGATAATAATAATGATTCTTCAGTGCCGCACAAAGTTTGCAGGAAGACAGACAGCAGAGAAAATAGTATGAAAAGTGTCTCCCTGCAGCAGGAAGTGCCTCCACACCTCAGCCTCTAATTAAAGGCGTTACAGAAACGGGGCTTTCAGCTGCATTAGCGAGCGTTTCCAGTGACAGGTAATAAAGCAGATTGGTTAATTGCAAATGAATGCACACACACACCCCCGTTCCATTAGGCATAAATAATTTGGCCACTTGGGTATGTGCCTCCCAAATTACTAATTCTTTTTGTGTCTCAAATTACCTATTCTTTCTGATGTTGCCTTAAGTTGATTAGCGAGCTGCGCGCGACTAGCCATTGGCTTTTTCCAGGTTTTCAGATTTTTTTTTCATGCGACGTTTTCGTGCGTTGCAGTGAAATCTGTGCTGCTTTTGTTTGTGCACATGCACGGGGGGCAAGACACTTTCATCACCGGCACAGATGATAATTTATGCAGTTATTCCCAACTTGTGCATTTTTGGTGTGATTCTGCCCAGACTCCTCTTCTCACACCTTGCATAGTTTGTGCTGGGGTAAGTAGGATGAATATTTCATACAGTGGCAGCGGGCTACTCGTGTATCCACTATAGATATTGTACATTTCTTTCTTTGTCTCGGATACGTTAGACAAGTGGTGGCTTTTTGTGGTTTGTTCTCGGCAGCTGATTGTTTGTTATCCTGGACCTTTCCTCCTGATCTTATCAGAAGTCATTGCCAGTGTGTTCTAAGAGGCATGTGAACTTAGGGCAGGATGGGTCATACCATGTACATTCCCAATGAAATTATCAATATTTAATTTCCAGCAGACCTATTTTTAGTGTTGGTATGAATTCTCCTCTGTTACTTGTCTAAAAACCACAAAAGTGACTTGATCTTTAATGAGTTTCCCTTTTGGAAACTTCCCCCCTTTCTGCAGGGCACTTTCGTGCAGATTTCATGTTGCGTTAGAGCAATGTAACATACGAGTTTTGCCCTCTTATAGTTTTTCATCACTTGATTTCACAATGCACAAATAGTAACCTGCAGGCATGGCAGGAGAGGCTGAGGAGATGCTTGTCCACCCTGCATGTCAGAAATGTGCAAGGCTGTCAATTAGAGATGTTAGCATTAGCTATCTTTGCATTAATTAGTATGTAAAACGGACTCATTTTCAAATCGCCCCCCAACAGTTAGTGCGATGTCGCCACTTGCTTGAAAAAGTTGTCACATGACCTCAGAGGTTATTATGAGTTGGTGGGTCAGCTGGAGTTCAATGGAACAATCTTTGACTTTTTTACAAAGTTGCTCAATTTGTGTTTATTTCCAAATGAGCGCAGCATCACTCTAATGTCATGTGACTGTCATAAGAAATGGAAATGAGGCACGGGATGGGTCGTGGTGTTATTGCATCGTGAGCGCTAACATCATTTGCATGATTTGCCCTTTTTTAAATTCAGGTTTGGTTAACGATGAGTGACGGCCTTTGGAAGAGTTGATGCCATATGTCTTTGCTTTTTAACTTCAACACGTAGATTCTATAGAAGTATGAAATATGACTCGACTGCATCTCTTCCTAACATAAAATGTTTAAAATTCAAACCTGTTCTTTGCTGCTTTAGACTTCATTTGAAATTCATGAGTTGATCTGTGCTATCAAAATCACAGCTGTCGATCATGATGTTTCCCCTTCTAGTATCAAATCAGGTTAAATGTTTTAAAGAACACGCTGTTCATAAATGTGACGTATTCACGTATGTATCTGCTGTATCTGAATTCTCCTGTATCCACATTTCATCTGCTAAAATGGAACAGGTAGTATTTATGATACTTATGATACTTATACTGCAAGGAGCCACTAGGGGTGCCAAACATGATTTGGCTTCACTTTTGAGCTGCTGTCATGTCGTTCATCTTAGCCTAACATTTCCATGATATGATTTCAGTCGTCCTAGTCCTCTCCATTCCACCTGCCAAAGTACCCTTGGGCAAAATGCTGAACTGAAATGTTCTCATTGAGAAAAGTGGCACATATCAATGCACTGTATGACAGCTGATGTACATGTTAGCACTTTCAATATGTGTAAAACAGGCCACATGATCCACTTATCTGTTTCCTGATTGGTTCCTCTCTCACAGATTCACAGTAATGCCAGTGTGGGTTTCAGCAGGTGATGATGCCTAAACACCCTGATGCAGTAATTGGTGCTGTTTGATTTTTATTTTCATTTTCACTCATTGAAAGGTGGCCTTTTGATCTCGTAAAGACATTTTATATTAGATCATCATGAGATAAAATAAACATTAAGCGACTTCTCCTCCACCTGCTCATGTCTGCTGGTACATATAATGCCATAAGGGATGACAGCTGGGAGTCTTTGTTGTTGTGCTCTGAGTTGAAAATGCAAGTAAATCCTTTGCACTGAGCCTTTAACATTCATTGATTTTTTATTTATTTCACTTTAAAGTACATTGCACCCAACAGTGTCCTTATCTTAAGCTGAGGAACCCTAAAGACCAAAATCATGGTCGTGCTGCAGATTTCCCTTTTAAAAATGCAGTGAGACTTTCAAACTCCCAGTAGGTGTGATGGCGATCAGACCCCCCCCCACCACCACCACCTTCTCATCTACCCCCCCCCCCTTCCCCCCCCCCCACCCCATCCCAGCCCCCCCACCGAGCAAGGCCGCATGTCGTCTCCAGGTTGCGACAGCCCCTAATTAAAATGTCCCTCCTCATTATCATCGATTGCCCCCATGCATTTTGGAAAACAACTGCAGTGCTGAATCCTGGCAGTGGCGGCGTCAGCGGCCAAATATAGACATGTGACACTGGTCTTTAGCCCCCGTCAGATGGTCCCAGTCTGACATGAGAGCGAGAAAAGTGGGGCAGCAGCCGAGTTTCCCCTGTGGACGTTGGACCACAACCCCCCCCC
>JAFBJT010108636.1:38712-59242 GCA_016785325.1 Chascanopsetta lugubris
CCCCCCCCCCCCCCCCCACACACACACACACACACACACACACACACACACTCACACACACACACACGGACACACTCACACATTTTACATACACAAGACCGCAGATGGCCGGTGCCCCATTCCAGGGTTCATCAGCTCGACAGAAGAAAAAAAAACAAAAACAAACTTCCAGACATTAATTGTTTAATTTATTCATTAACAAGTGTTGTCAAGAAAGTTTCTCATTTGAAACTTGCATACTAGACCTTTAAGAAAACAAAGTTAGTTGACTTCACATATCATTGATGAAGAAGCCTGAACTATTCATTTTTTTCATTTTATTATTTCATTGTATTTTTGCTATTGAATTGAATAGATATTTGAAACACATCTTCTCTTCCTCCCATTGTACAGACATGAAGCCACACCTCCCTGGCTATGAACGTGATCACATGACAGAGATAATGTCATCGGGAGCCACTGGCAGCGCCAGTTTTGAGGTCCTGAAAAAACCTAGCATCCTACGCAACCGATCGTGAGTACATCTAATTGGACTTACGGGGATTTATCAAACGACAAATATTTCAAATGCACTCATTTGGTTTGGTCCATGTTTGGAGCATGGCTGCTATACTGCAGCCAGCCACTGGGGGGGCAATCTGCATATTTTGGTTTCACATTTTAGAAGCTGTCGTGTCGTCCATACTTGTTTTGGTCTTGAGAAAGCAAAAACAAAATCGCTGAAAGATACACAAGCACAATCAAATGTGCTGCCCTCTGCTGGTAGTTTGAGAAAATGTAAGTTTCGGGGACACAATCGATGACTGTGTCCAGTTATAATACAGTCTGTCATGTCTAAATGTGACGCCTTACACAATACATTCGATCATGTTACATACAATAATAGTTTGTGCAACTTTTAAGAGTCATAGAGGTGCAAGTAGCCTGTAATCGACCCATAACATTAAAGTTTTAGTTTGAATATCTCGAAACAGCGAAAGGGCTCAGTGCTGCAACATGTTGCCATCAATCATTCATCAGCCAACCTGGCCACTGACAGTTAATAAATGATTCATTGGAACATATTGCCTTCCATGAATCCTCTTTCCCCCTAATTTTAGATATTATCTCTCCAAGCCTGTCAATTCTACGGGATCGCAAATATCTCTCCACTGCCCGTTTAGATTCCAGTGTGCGTTTTAATAATCAAGGCTTATAATCAGGCTTCATCCGCTTGACGGACAGATGGACGGACGAATGGACAGACTGAGTCAGGCAGACACACACGCGCGGGCATGTCAGCGGAGGCACGCTGCCGGCTGGCGAGGCAGGAGAGAGGGAGCATCTGCCGGAGGGTTTGAGGAGCAGCCATGGCTTCTGCAAATCAGGATCTCCCCTGACGCCGATGGCAGGCCTTGGCGGTGCCAGCGGGTCAGAGGAATCACAAATGGTTCAAAATATCATCACCTAAAAAGGGCAGGATTATCCAAACCTTCCGAAAGGAGAGGGAAACTTTACGTGTGACCCAGAAAGTGAGTGCCATCAACGCCGCAGGGTAATAGATTACTTTTATACCTGTCTGTTTCAAAAGTACAAATGACTTTTGTAGGTGTGGCTGTAATGTGGCGAGTCCCTTTTTAAAAAGTAAGAGTCCAAATACTAATAGTGGCGGTTATTTCGTAACTTTGGGGCGATGAAATGTTCCATTTTTCCTCCTTTCACAGGCGAGATTAAAGAAAAGCTTTAAGGGCAGAGTCACACTCGTTCCGTTTCCCCGTGCCCACTGAGCGAGTCTCCTCCCTGCTGGTTATCTATGGAGAACCCGTGCGGGGGCGGGAGGGGTTACCAAACACAGCCATGGCCCATTTGACCACAGGGGAGGCCTGTCAATGGTCCAGATAGTTCTGGTAATTTCTCAGCGTTGACTCTGCCGCTGCCGCTGCTGTGTTTTTACATATTCAGAGAGGGAATCGAATATGGGGGCGGGGGGGCCCTTTGTTCTGGTGTGCGTGCGTGCGTGCGTGCGCCGGATCGCCAGGGCGAAGGGGCCGCGCTCTCCTCTGCGGATACGCCTTGAAGTGGTGAAAGGCGTAAGGTATGTTTGAAATAGTGAGGACGGAGGGGAAGGGAAGTAAACAGGATTAGCGTTATCGGCCGCACTTGCAAGGGAATGCATACACACATATGAAAACACACACACACACACAGTGTGTATATGTGAGGATGCAAACACATACCCTCACACAAGGAATTGCAAATGAAACATGAATAAGTAAAGCAATAAAGCATTCTCTTGATACGCTGGTCGCAGTCAGAGAAATATTACTGTGCTTGGACCATGTGGGCAAATAAGTGTGTTTTCTAATGGGAGCAGTCGAGCAGGATTCTGAATGGAATGATAATTGACCTAAATGCCTCACTTCTGTGACGGCGGTGACAGCGGCTCATGGCTCATAATGCCATGAAAGCGCGGGAGGTGAATATGAGGCAGGCGCCGGCGTTTCACTCGCAACCACACAGACGATCAGTAAAGATAAAAAAGCGTGCTCGCCACTCAGAGCGTCAAGAAAATGAGCG
Source organism: Chascanopsetta lugubris (assembly GCA_016785325.1). Taxonomy (NCBI): domain Eukaryota; kingdom Metazoa; phylum Chordata; class Actinopteri; order Pleuronectiformes; family Bothidae; genus Chascanopsetta; species Chascanopsetta lugubris. The sequence continues at coordinate 41,269 of JAFBJT010108636.1, forward strand.
CCCTCCCCCCCCTCCCCCGCAGCGTGCTGAAGAATGAACGTGATTTTGTGAAACTTGTTTCTGCGTGTCTTCTGAATATAAGATATCAGAGGGGCCGTTATTTATTTTTTATTTTTTTGAAAATCAACACCCTCCACCCCCCACCCCCCTTTTACAATACAAGCAGCGGATGACGCTAATTTTGCAAACATCATCTCCGAGTTCAGGAAGTTGATTTATAGACGGTGCTGGCGGAGTTAATTGCAGTGCGTGACACCAATCAGTCTTTGGGGAGCTTTCTAAGGCGAGCGGGTGGGATTGAATCGACACCAGCGCAAACAAACAAATAAACAAACAAACATATTCATATCTCCCATATTTATTTATCAATGTTTTAGATTGCGCTCTGCTTCCCGAGATTGCCCCCTTTTTCTGCCGATGATTCAATAAGACGACAGAAACATTGTCAGCGCCGGGGTGTCGCTTTATATGGGCACTGCCAACAAATCTGTCTTTGGAAAAATGGAAATGTATGTGTTAGAAGACCCCACCGCCTCCCCTCCATGTTGGATCCTCGAGAGTTACTTCTCCACAAAATGATCACGGTTGTGTTTGGAAGCATTCGTCTTGATTATACAGACAGCAACGCTTTGATAATGATCTGCGGGAGACGGTCGTCAGAAGTTTGTCAAAAAACACTAAATGTCAAATCCCCAGCGGTGGTATCTAACTATCTGGTGGTGTGACACAGCCTGTCATACACACACACACACACACACACACACACACACACACACACACACACACACACACACACACACACACACACACACACACGTACATATAACCTCCTCCTCCTCCTCTCCCACTCTTGGCCAATGAGACGTGTGCCCCTTATTGCCTCCTGTGCCTCTTCACTGTATTGCACAGGGATGCAGTGGAGAGCACACAGCTGCAGACCAACAACAGCAGCAGTGTATGTTTTTATCTGTGTGTGTGTGTGAGCATGTGTGTGTGTGTGTGATCAGAGACATAAAAACACTGGTCTATCACGACATATCACACGTGTTTCAACTTCTATCCATCAGTATAGATATTGAAGTTATTGTAGGTTATAGATAAACGCTGCATATAGATAAAATGGTGGGCTGGGTCAATAGTTGAATCTGGGACAGTTCAAAGTGGACAACTCGTCACATTATGGGACACGTTGTAAACAAAACAAGAGTTTATCCAGATTACTGTTATAATCCACAGATTATGATGTAATGTGCCGGATAACTGTTTGTGTCCATAGAGATCTTGTGATTTTAGATTTAATCTGAATTTGGAGTGTGATATTAAAAGTGATGCACAGATGTGGTTCTTTAATCACCTCGACGATAGTAGATGGAGCACCACATCCATGGCACGTGATCACGACCATCTCCATGACAACAGAAATAATGTAATATTATTGATTATTAGTAATAGATAAGACTTAATATTTCTTTTGGAGGTGTTCCATCAGACAGATGATGGGAATCTGAAAAGCAAGCAAACTTGGGGGGAAGAGAAAGGGTGAATAAAGGTACACAGTCTATTTATTTACACATGTAAAACTCAATCACCGTTTGTCGGCGTACACAATCGCTCTGTTGCACGCTCATACGTACAAACACACACACACATGGTTGAGGGGTTGCTTTATAATTTAAATGTTAATGACATTACAGGTTTCACTTCTTTAGAATGAGTCGATCACGCTCACAAATGTGGACTGGCAGGTACTAAACGGTAAACGAGTGGATTTCCGCTTTAAAATGCTAATTAAGACTGGCTTAAATCTGCGTGCGTGTGTGTGTGTGTGTGTGAAATGAAAGCACTTCACAGCCAGCCACCACTGTAGTACATGCATGAGCGCGTGTGTATGTATTTGCAGCTGCTAAATGAACTGCTAGCATTCGCCACCCCTGCACCATGTGACCTTTTCAACTGCACTGACACAACATCCAGGCCTGAGTTCATTATATAAGAGACTTTATGGAACAGGGGCGTTTGATTTTGGCCAGAAAGCAAAGAACAGAGCTTAGTCAAAAATATACATTGTGCTCTATGAGGATTTAAGCTTTTAAATCAACAAATCGTCTATATCCATTTGTAAATATAGTTTATCCACTTGTATTAGATTTCCTTTTATGATCATATGTGATGGTATTAATGTGATTGATGTAAAATATACACAAAATAGTTAGAAATTGGAATATATTACATATACATCAATACATACTTATTGGATGTATATTAGTGTTTGTGTAATGTGCATATTGACATATAGGAAACAAATAGAAGTCCTTACATAGTACAGGCATGTAATAGGTTTTGCATGTTATAGTGGCGAGTATATGTTCACAACATCTAATACTACAAGTATACATATATCATTTGCGTGTGTAACTTATGCGTATTGATATGCATTTTGTATATTACATACTGAAGATACACACTGTACAATATCACATAACGTTTCATGTGTTTCTGCATGTGTAATTTATGCACATAGACATATTTTGAATCTTCGTATCTCCAGTAAATGGATATATAGACTTATTATACCTTACCCTATAGGTAAGGCATGGCAGTATCGCAGTGCCTCTCAGTCTGTGCAGTGCGCTGACTTTGTGCCGTCTGCCCCTGGCGTTTGTTCCATGCGTGCGTACGTCCGGAGAGGCCGTGCCCGCCACCCGCCCGCCTGCCGCTGACATTGACAGCCTCTCCTGCTTCCCAGCAAGCAGGCGGCGAACATCTTGAGTGGGTACAAAAACATGGACCGGCCCTCCCTTTTGGCTGACGTCCAAACTCTGTCTTGCATCTTCTGGGAGAACAAGAGGAGAAATGGAACAACTGGTTTTAATGAAACAATTACAAGACACTAATTATTATGTTAATGTTTTGCTACTATCATCAGGCACCGCTAACAGCCTCATGCACCTAGAGGTTCAGAGCCTGCCGAGCGTGTGTGTGTGTGTGTGTGTGTTTTAGCTAGGTGGGAAGATGGACATTTTTCAGCAGGCGTGCAGCAGTGTGTGTTCGGCAGGAATGTGTTGAAATGTAAAAAGGGCCACAAAGCGCCGGCTGTTGTCACTGAATGTCAGGTACATTAATTCCCATAATGCTCAGTGCAAATAAATTAGCAGCAGGGTTGCCAGTGATTCAAAGCCATCAGTTTTAGGTTGGTGTGTGTGTGTGCGTGTGTGTGTGTGTGTGTGTGTAGAAGGGGGGACCTACACTCAGGGGGCCTCAGGAGACAGGCCTGGAGGCGAGAACACACATGAGCACAAAACACACGCGCACAAATAAACACATGCATCACGCAGACACATGAATACACACATGTAAACGCATGCATCACAGCCTCTCTCTCTCTCCACACACACATACAAACACACACACACACACACACACACACGCACACAATGAGAAGGAGCCCATTGTTAATGCAGCGGCACACAAACACGTGTTGTGCATTAAAGGATAATTCTGCAGCAGGTAAACGTGTTTGTCGATGACAATTTTTGGTAAATAAACATGAAACAGCGGCAGCACAGTGTACGTGAGCATGTGATAACTTGCATGATATTTTTTGGGTTCCTTGGTAAACAAGGTTGTTAGGGTTACATTTGTTTATTTTGTCCACCCTGGGCTATTGTAAGAACAAAGTGATGCAACATGGCTGCCTCCATACATGCCCTTTTTTTTATAAAAAGATATTTCAAGAATAATGAACCAATCTCACACTATACATTTATATAAACACCTTTGAAATGATTGTATATTACATTTCTGCAACAAAAAATGGAAATAATTGTTTTATTGAATGTTTAAATAAGCACACAAACTAACCCAGGGATAGGGCTCGAACACATTGCTTAATTCAGCTGTGTCGGCATCTGCAAGGCCAGACGTGTTAAATCTTTCAATCTGAGTGAACTGACCCTTTAATTATATGCCTATGACCTTTTTAGAAGTTTTTTTCTCTTTGCGTCTATTATGGCGTTCCATTTGTTGGCGTTGGCGCTCTCGGAGCCAGGTCTCCCTTCAGAGCGCAGTGTTTGATTCTCGGTGGGACTACCTGGCTGAATGATGGGTCAATGAAAGCAGCAACAATGTCCCACACTGTCTGCCATAAGTCAGTGAAAGAGGTGATTCATGAACAGTGGGCATCAGGTCTTGGCTCGGACTCTTTGATTGAAACCTGTTTAGCCAGAACTACTAATTTCATTACATGGTGTCAGCGCACACTGAGCGGCTCCTAAAGGGCCAGCTTTGAACTCTGGGGGCCGAGACAATGACACGGGCCAGTGAGGGGCCTGATGGAAGTGTGATGGGTCGGCGGTGGGTTGAAAAACAAACCCCGCCACCACCGACAACACAAAAAAAGAGGGGGACCAAGGTTTTTTTTTTTTTTTTTTCATAATGGTGAAGTCTGTCAAATATTTTGATATGTCCCGCACACCATGGGGCAGCTCCTCCTGCGCTCTTTGCCTTTCAGCAGGGGAACAATCGACTTTCTTCACGTTGAAGTCGTTTGCCTCCCCGCCTCCAGGCAGAGGCCTTTCATGAGGAGCCATGGTTTGCCATTGCAGCTGTTCCGCTGGGCTTCTTCCCATGGACACCGTGGATAACAACTCTTTGAGGAAGCAACTTCACTTGTGCGGCCTCACAGGTTTCTCTCCTTTATGTTCCCATCCAGAACTTGGCGCACAGGAAACTTGTTTCTTCTTTGTTGGCCTGGGCTTCATTTTTTTTTGTAACTCTTTTGTCGTTGTCGGGGTGATGATGCGTTAACAATCATTAGCTTGGTCTGGAAATTGGCAGCGCCTTGCAAACAGTTTAGCTGTCTACACACATAAGCTGCACATTCTCCATTAATTTTTGCAAATGATTTATTTGCAAAATTAAACAATATGAATACCTAAGGACTACAATTCCGTAATCAGATGTTAATGTACTCCATACTACACTCCCACCCTTTTCTGAGTGCATTTCTAACTGCTATGAACACCCGATCTTTAAGGGAATGTTCCAAAAATGGTTGTGTATAGTGACACCTATGGCAGTGATGAGACATGCAGGCATCTTTGTCTGCAATTGTTGAGCATGAGCATCTTCAAAAAGAAAATTGCAGTTTAGATTGTGACAGTTGTTGTATGCTAGCTCATCTCCATTTCAGACAGGTGACCCGGGCCAGTGAGTGGCAGCAGCCTTGCTGACCTGTGTGAAGCAAAGGCTGGTTGTTTGTTTGCAGCTGTGAGCAGGTGCTAATGCTGCTGCATGATAACTACAGATACCATCAGCACATGGGCCCATCAGCCTGGGAGCGAGTGCACGCGTCAGTCGGGTCACACCACTGTCACTTCTCGTAATAGCTGTCCAGTTAGGAATGCCTGGTTTCTGGCCTCTTCAGTCACTGGCATGGAAAAGGGTTGTAACGTCTTTGAGGACAGGGGAATTCTTCATGACTTAGAAAGACACCAAATTATTGCATTAAAATGGTTTTTCCATTTCGACACCAGAAATAGACCAAGTGATGGACATTCCTTTTGCCTCGTTTTCCTGTAAGCGATGATCCTCTCCGGCAGAGACATCCAGAACATGCACCATGAAGGTAACTTTGTAAAGTTCACTGCAGATAGAGGAGGCGTATGAATATTCATGAAGAATTACCCCCGGCTCGCCGCGCCTGCCTGATAGCCGGCCCCTTTCTGCTGCCGTATTAGGCCTGTAAAAGAGATGAAAGGCTCGCAAACCATCCCCACTTCCTCGGCCTTATACCAGGACACAATGGCCAACCAGCCACTCAATTAGTCTGCCATCTTAGACTGACTGTTTGACAGGTCTAGCTAATTGTTAATCCCGCCATAACTGTTTCTCAGAGTAATTAATCATGTAATAAAAGGGCTCTCAGCGAGGCAACCCTACCAGTGCGGATGTGTGTCAACCCTCGGAGGAAAGCATCGGTAAAGGTTGTTCCATTTCCAGCAGAGGTTGATCAACAAACATTTAATCTTCATTTGCAACACCTTAGTGGCGGCGACCGCGAGCGTCCACGTCGCCGGGTTTTGTAAACAAGTGCGTGCGTGCGATCTCCTGGCTTATGTAAATGCGCCTCCGTGTGAGCCCCACATGAACGGGTTCCAGGGTCAAGCACCATTCATCATGAGATGGAGTGTCATTTTCCCCACTTCATACGCCGGCAGCTGCTTAAGAGGAGCCAGAGAAAAGGAGGTATTCTTTGAGGGGGGAAAGAAAAGGCAGAGCCGAGCACAATCCCGGCTTCAGAGAGAAGATGTGGGGAGGTAAGGGGGGGTGAATAGGAACACAAGGTGCCACTGTGTCAGAATTTAAATGTGAACACAACCGGTGATGTCATTCACCTCCCCAACCCCACCTCAAGTCATACGACGAGCCGCATTCCTGGGAACGGCCAAAGGACACAAAGAGCCACCGTGTTTGGCAGTTTAGCAATAATGACTCGTTTCTCTGCGACCCTTAAGTGATTCTGCTTCCTCGGTGTGTCCAAACGATGATTAATATCTGTTTTCTATCTTCGTGCCGGATGGTGGCAGCGCAAAACAAAAGCAACTCTTGTCTGAATGGAAAAGGAATCCTACGTTCCCAGGCTGTGGGACCTCATAAAGGCCAAATTAGATAATTTGAGGGAAAATTGATGTAGGTCATGTCTCATCTCCATCTTTTCTTGTCTCTTTTTCTTTTTTCTTTTTTTAAGATGTACTGATAATCACATCAGAGATCTGGCACCCATGTCAGGAGCAGAGGCCTCTGTGGTCAGAATCAGAATGAGAAGTGGAGGTTGACTCACCTCATCCATCACTTTATCAAAGTGTCTCACACGTAGCGCAGCTTCATTTTCCCTCAGTGACGGACAATCAGCGGCTCAAAGCGGGCAGCCAAATGTAATAAGAGCCGTGTTATTGTGCCGCCAAAAGCCAGAGAACCTGAGGATTCAGAGCCACAAAACAAAGGCCCCATGGGAGCCGTTGGCAGTCCCACCGGCCGATCCACCTCCGCCGCCGCTGCAAAGGACCAAAGCACAATGCCACACACAAAAACCTGCAGACAATAAACAGAAACAGTAGGAATCCTTCCCTAATTTGACTTGCTCCACAGGTGGTTACCAGCTGCTTACGAACAGGTTAGCGGGGGCCACAGTGGAGGAGAAGGGATTTTCATTTTGAGTGGAACAATAGGCAGCGGCTCACGTCCCAAAACCAGGAGGGTTATTTCCCTCTCTTTTTCTTTTTTTCCTCTCTCTTCATTCGGCAGTGCCCGGAGGTAGAGTCGCTGCTCCGCCGCTGCAGACAGTGAGGTCTTTTGTCTCCACGTCTGTGCGCAGAAATGGGGGCTATCAGAAATTCCCCCTGTCTTAGTTCACATGATTCAATGAGAGCCCTGTGTGTCAGTCTGAGGACTGTTCTTTTCTTGTCTATTCATGTCATACACCGGAGGGGAAGACCCGGCTACGCTGATGGCTGCAGGCCTGTTTTTACTCATCCAAGAAGACAACAAACTCTGCAGAGCTCAGACTGAATTTAACTCATAATTATATGCCTCTTCCTACTGAATGGTGCTTCAGTCAAGGCCGGATGTCGGAAATATGCAATAGTCATTCACTCGAAGACCATGACATCTTCGACCATACCTTAGCGGAATATCACTGCTTCCACATGAAGCCTCTGCCGTCAATGATGGTGACCGCGGAGCCGCAGCAACTGATAAATACCAGCTTTTGTCTTCCAGCCCCGACTGAGGAGTCAGTGGCGAGCACATGGTCAGATTCACGGAACGTTATCGCCACAGAAAGATGATTTCCAGCAAAGGATATCTCGCAGGCAGAGGGGCTTTTCCCACTAACGCCTGTCAGGATCTTGTGCTCCGAAAAACCCAAACTGGTGCCCTGAGGTGGAGAGACACCTGACCGACCAATAACAGGAAGAACATGTAAATAACCGTCAATAAGAAATTCAGAGAAGCAGAATAACCAGTATTTTTCTACCTAAAGTCACTGTACCAGCACCGCATTTCTCCAAGACCCACTCTGTGGGTTTCCATCGTTATTAGATTTGAATCGCTAAATGAAAAACAATTTTTTTATGCAAATAGAGGAGTGAAATCTCCAAAATTAGAGCAAGCATTGTGGAATTCATCACTGGAACAGTCTCAGAAAGCAAGTGTCTGGAAAACAATACAATCATTGGACTCCACTCTGCCTGCTTTGCTGCATATGAAAGCACAAATCTTCCAAAAGTGTACAAAAATACAAAAAATAGGCAGAATCGTAGGAGGAATAAGTTCATCTGGACCCGAGCTGGGTTCTTTTATCTGGAGAAGTCCCAGAGGAATAACAAAATTAATGTTTTTGAATTTGTGTGAAAGCAGTAACAAACAGAAGCTGGAGGAAAGGTAGAGTGTCTGAGATTTAGTGACATCTAGTGGTGGATTCAATTCTATCTCTGCCAATTAATCTCCTTAAATCTCAAACATTTCCAGAAAGTAGTCATTTACAACCAGAATGGATTGAAAACTGAATCTAACACGCTCGTTACCACATCAGCACCCGGCAGATCAAGTTATGTATATTTAATGTATTTTCATTATTTTCCCATAGCTGATGAGCCGTGGCAGCAACATGCAGACGTCCCTCAGGGTCATCTCAAACCGTGGTCAGGGGCCCTCAGCCTTCACCCCGAAATAAAACTTTCATCTCCATCTCCATTCTTCACTCGGCGCCGTGTCCTTTCATTTAAATTCCGGCAGATGATGTTTGTTGTTCGGCGGCGTTGTCGGAGAGGATAAAGGAAGGTTACCTGGTGGCTGAGAGCGAGATGCTGTACACCAGCAGATTTATCCGCACTGATGTTTTGATGTCACCACTGGCTCCTCCAGGCGCTTTGCTGTTGTAACGAACCAAACCCCAATCAAATCTTTGAAGTAGTCATGTATGCCTAAGTGCCATCTACCTTAATGCTAAATAATTAGCAAGCGAGCGTAGCTCACTGGGATTGCTACCTCAGGGCTAAACTTGCTTTTCCTGCTTTGATCATTACATTAATTAAATCTGGCTCCCTTGACAGGTCGGGGGCTGAAAAACAGGTAGGTGTCATAGTCACCTCGACGGAGACAGAAGCACCTGGTGTGTGTGAGAGTGCCCCAGCTGTCAGCGGCGATGCCTGAAGAGTCAGACGGCGGTGGCGTTAATTCGAACCGATGTCCCAAAAGGGGAGGAGAACGACTCAATCGTAAGACACCCCGATCCTCCGGTCTGGAGGCGGGTGAGGCTGCAGCTTTGCGGCAGCTCTGGCCAGAGGAGGAAAGAAGTCATGTTGTCAGACCTCAGTGTCAGCTCGCGTCATAACCAGCGCCTGGGGGACAAATTAGAAGTGTGTTTCCAGAGATGTGTCAGAAGTGTTCTTGGTCCACATCACAGCAGAGAGATTGTGCAAAGAGGGACCTAAACCAAAGTCAAATGCCAAGGGGAGTCAGAGGAGCCACTCACCTATGATTCTTTCACATCAAAGTACACGACTGTGTATTCATGTCGTCTTGTATTGTTCTCATACATGGACATCTTGCGCAGGAGGTCGGCATCAAAGTGTAAACATCACATTATGGCTGGGTCAACCTGGAGGTGTGTCATGGTTGTCCGTCTTTCTCTCTGGAGCAGCTGTGTGGTTTCTGGCATCATCCTTGAATTGAAGTTCTACTAATGCCACAGTATAAGGCAGTACAACTTCCTATTGAATGGATTTAGTCAATTAAAAATGTTAAAGTGCTTTGTGATGGAAACAGTACACTGCCACCGACTGGTCTGGCATATATACTGCAGTCTTCCCCCTTTGATTTGTGTGTGTGGAGAAGCATGTTTCCAAACTCCAAATATCAGATTCATTCTCTTGTGTACAAATATTGCATCCACAGTCTAATAGGTATAATATATGAAGCGCAGCATGCTGTATTTGCATCGGTTTTCGTTATGTTATGTTAAAAATACATCGAGTCGTCTGTAAATCTTATTGTGAAAGTTTATATATGTGGCTCCCACAAGATCCCCGTCAGATTACATGGACAGCCTGTTCGTGCAGCCTGAGAGGGCAAACTCTCAGGCCGAGCACAAACCTCCTGTTTCATCAAGTGTTTATCTCCTCTTAACCCTCACACTCTGTGAAAGTGGGTCTTCTCTCCACAGAAGACAGCACAGGCCGCAGGGCAGAGGAATCTCAGTGAGCGTCCATGATGAGAACCAGGCAAATGACGTTAATTCCTTATGAAATAATGTAGATTTGTGTTTGTTGGATCTGCTCGTCTTTCAAAAATGCCTTTTCTCATCTGAGCCCGGCGGCCTTTCCTCCATATCCCCATCCAGCGCCCCACACCATGGAGTGTTCAGTAGCAATTAGTGTCTTCAATATGTTTAACCATCCCACATACCTGTTTAATCAAATTGTTTTCTGGGCATGTATTCAACCTTCAAAGGCGGCGTTTGAAAAGGACTCGGAAAACACAAAAGCGAGTCGTCTCTGAAGCTCCTTTTGATCTAGATCATTAACGTTTTGGAATCAGAAGTTGACATAAGGCCCGGTTTTGTTGCCGCACTCCTGGATCCGTTTCTGTGCAGTGGAAGTTGAAGATGTTTGGAAAATTGCTCCGATTATAGTGTTCATGTGCCATTTGATACCAGTTCCAAGAACAAGGCGCGCTGCAGCCAAACCAGACTACACCAATAAGAGCTGGCGGAACTGGCCGTCCTTTCATAGACCACATGGTCTCTTTACAGAGTGGACACGTTTTATTATCATGGTAATTGACTTTGTAATTTCGGTGTGAACAGCTCCACCCTGCCCCGTTTACATTGAGGAGAGTGTATCAAGTAACAATAGTTTATGAAGACGAATAATTGACTAGAATTGAAAAGGTTACAAGTCCACCCTCATAAGATTTTACCCTTCTACACAAACATGTAAATACCGACATACATTAGCGGTTACTTTGGCCGTATGCATCAAAGGTTGAATTCATTGTGGAAAAGTTGTAGCGTGGAGGGATGTGTTCAAAGCCAGCGACTGGTTGTTCTTCATCGCTCTCCAGCAGCGACATCAAATAACAACACAATACGTTCCCGGACTTCAGACGTTCATTTCAGAGACACTTCGGAGAGAGGGAGGCGCCTCCCACACTGAAGCTCCCTCCATCTCCCAAACCTTTTCAACGCGAGCCCATCCTCGTCCATCCTCTTTGAGATGTTCCCTCTCCGCAGCACGCAGCGCATCGCAACCAGAAAAGCGCTCATCATCAAAAATCACCGTCATCCACTCGCCCTCCTGTCCCTTCCGGACCATTTCTCACCGAGCGAGGTGGTGAACGGCGATCGACGCTGCCCGCGCCCATGGGCAGCATTTCTGAAAAATCACATGAAATTCATTTCCTCCCTGGATGGAAAATAACAAAGGCATTCCTCATGACAGGCCCCTCTTCCTGTCATCTGCAGGCCACAAGTCGACTGATCTATTAATAGAGACCCCTTCCTCTTTCAGTCTTTATCACAACCAGACCTCTCAGTTCTCATCAGGTGAATCCATTTACAAATTACAGATGGACAGGAAGTCTGTCAATAGTTTATGCAAAGGTAAAAACAGATATTTGCATAGGGTGCAGTGTGTGTGTGTGTTTACAGAGGGGGGTTGTGGTAGTATACACTATTAAAAATTCAGTTTGATTACTCTTTACTCGGTAGCAGATTTCTGACCTAGTTCAGAGTAATTAGGTTTACACTGTTTAGTCACTTCAGTAAACAAGGTTATTTTCCTGGTGAGATAACTTCGCAGCAGCCATCGATATCCCGGTCTCAGTGGGGATTATCTTCCATCTTAAAGAGATACCTATCTGCTATGTTGATACTTCTCCTTTAATAACGGCGCTCAGCCCCAGTGGAGAGGTACAGAACGAGTGTGGTGTGCTCAGATTTTCCTGTGGCGCATTTTTTTTTTGCCTTCATCTTCATTCCCTGATTTCTGGAATCCACCTCTGGTTAATGGATCAAATCCAAACAACAAAGAAGCATTAAACAAATATTTAAATGTAGAGAGGAATATCAACAGATCCTCATCTTCTCTAGTCTCTCTGTTATGACTGGGCCTGCAATTCTATTTATCTAAATCAAGTATAATTACCTGAATCTGGAAAGTCAAAGGACTTGTAATGGATATGTCAGACAGAAATGAAAGGGGCTACATGTAGTTTTTTTTAACCTTAAAAATTCAGAAAATACTTTAAAATACCTTAGACATCAATGTGGTGCTTTACGTGATATATAAAGAGACATCATGTTATATCACTATTTCAGCACTAGAATCAGTAGTGAGACACTTGTGTGTTCTGTCCGTCTGTGAGGATCATATTAAATCTACACAGTGTTTGTTTTAGCATTCAAGGACTTCAAATTATAATTAGCCTGCGTAGCTAAATTTATATCATTAAGTCTGGTGAGTGTGCCTTAATATCATAATAACTAACATCACGTGTATAACTCTATTTCATATTACAAAAAATCCGACCATTTCATCCGTGCAGAAAAGTTTGTTAGTGTGTATTTCTGCAGAGCGACAAACACCCGCTCCAACGTCAACACATGAACACGACAGCGTCTGTGCGGCAGGACGCTACAGTACATCCGTCACCCATCAGTGAGCGCGTGCAAACTCTCAGACAGACGCACAGTGGGCCGGTCCATCACAACACTCCATCGTACACTAATATCTCGGGGCATCAGGAGCAATTCCAGAAGCAGAACTAACAAGTTAAGCCCAAACATTGGGATAGGATAGGATGGGTTGGGGGGTGGAGGGGGGGGGGGGTTATGAATGTGTGTGTGTGTGTGTGTGTGTGTGTGTGTGTGTGTGTCTGGTTGTGTGTGTGTGTGTGGAGGGGGGCGGGTGTGGGGCATGCATACATCAAACAGAGACGGTCGGTCAATATTGGGGTATGGAGAATCAACACGCTTTTTTAAAGGAGAGGCTTATGCTCAAACATCACAGTGCCAGTTGCTGGGCCCGAGCATTTCCCCAGGCCTGGATCGCCCATTTCTCATTTGTTGCATTAGCGGTAAAGACGGCGTACAAATAAAATTTCCCTGAGCAAAGGGTTGGTGGGGGTTGTGGGGGGGGGGGCTACGGGGGGGGGGGGGTATCTTTGCATACAAAACAAGGCTGTGTGTAATTTCCAACGGGGGTTGCGAGGGGCGAAATGAGCGTGTGAGAGGGGATGTAGAAATATGCACCTTCATCAGCGCCGCGGACGCCCCTCAGGAAAACACATTTAGGTTATTAGCATTTTTGAAAGTGCGTTTAAGAGAGTGAGCAGCGTTTGACTTGCAGGTTAAGGTAAGAAAGTAGAATTCGGCAGATGATTTGATTACTCCCCCCGGAGGCACGTTCTTTCCAGAAAAGCCTTCATTTCACTCTTGAATGGCGCCCAAAACCGATGGGTGTCCCCGGATGTGTATAAAATCAGCAACTCTCAGCGTGAGCAGCAACTGGTGCCATCAAGATTTAAGGAGAAAGTATAAAAACCTCATGCCGAATCATTTCTGCTTCCAAAACAGACCCTTACTTTAACTCACACTTCATTTTTAGAAGCCCAGTTGAGCTTTATTGGCCATTCTCCGCAGCACAAACACACACAAACAGCCATTCCTCTTCAGAATATTAGAGCTGGGACTAATTGCCACCACCTGCGTTATCACACAGGCTACTAAACAGATGTGGGAGAACGATCCCGGCGTCGGAATCACAGCAGAGAAACCTGGCAGAGCACTAGAAGGATCTGTTTGTGGAGAAGAATTCAGCACCGGCTGCAGAAAAACACCAGAAAGGCTCCAAGAGCCAAGCTCTGCCCACGATGTTAGATGACAGAAGACACCTATAACCGCCGCATGTGGTCAGGCCACTAAATAGCACACTGCCTCTCAAATATAGAGCCAGAGCCGGGGAGTATTTTTGGTGGCGGGTGTGTTGTGAAACCTTTGAGTTTTCCGCATGGGAAGATGCTTTCGATCATGTAAAGTAATAAAAAAGAACAGTCGCCCCAGAGTTTAACCACTTTTCAGGCATTTTGTGGCACTTTGACACAAGATGGCTCTCTCTCTATAGGTCAGAGTTCAGCTTATACATTAATTTCTCAACATTTCCCAATGAAATGATCAAAACAAATTTGATTGCGTAAAAAAGATCAGATAAGATAATCAAATCCTCTGTTAGTGCTACATTGAGAACCTTTGCGTTTAGAGTTGTAAAATAGTCATATATATGGATATATGTGCGCGTGTGTGTCCACGCTTCATCCACATGTAGTTCAAAGTAACTTGACCACACCCACCAAGCAGAGAGACACGCCTCTACCCACCAGATTCGATTGGGTTTATGTGAAGGCAGGGCTTAGAAAACCCTGTGTTCAGCCCCCTAGTGGACGCTCAGAGCTCAGCCAATCATGAGAAAGTGGGAGGGCCTTAAACGTATGTGTAAATACTTTTTTGAAATTTAATATTTTCAAAATCTTAAAAGAGGTCATAGAATAAGCTTTAACATAAAAGCTCTCTCTCTCTCTCTCTCTCTCTCTCTCTCTCTCTCTCTCACACACACACACGTCAGTGAGCGTTCAGACTTCTTTTACACAAGGGAAAAGTGTATGGTTGGAGCTCCGCTGCCCGACAACATGCTTGCCGCTAGTGCCTCCCTCTCCCTCCACCTCTCCTTCTTGTCATGCCAAATTGTGTTTTACAGCATCTGTTCATTATAGATGGCCGACATGATGGATATGGTCATAATATTAATGTAAGACTGACACAGCAGAGACATGAATCATGGCCGACTTTATTTCAAAGCCGGCGTTTCATTGGTCCATCACTAAAAAGTGATATATAAATGTCAGCGAATGGCGGCCGTAAAGCATTATGAAGTACATTTGATGGTGCATTTTCACCGTTATCAACCCGCTGTTATTTACTAATGTGTCTTCTTCATGTGACAGCCGCTGGGGATGGCTGTGTCACTGTCATCTGCGGACTGGGTGCTTAACTGGACTCCGCTCTTTAGGCTGTTTCAGGTGTAGTTTAAGTGATGACAGGAAAATACATAAAGTCACAATGCAAACAAAAACAAGAAATACATCCTCTTATGTGCTCTGTTGGCCTTTGGGTAGGGAAGCGCGGGAGGGACTTTAAATTGAAAGCATTCAATCAAATTGAAATGTCATTTTCCGTGTGTGTGTGTGTGTGTGTGTGTGTGTGGCTGCTGTTTACTTCAGTCATCAAAAAGGTAAATGAAGATGAAAATAGGATGATTGTCATCTTAATTTACATTTTTCCTCGATTTTCAGAATCGATGCTTAAAGGTGCATTGTGTAGAATAAAAGGGGGGCAGCCCCAAGCACAACTGAGCTGCGATGATTCTACATTTTATTATTTCATCTTATCAGAGACATGAATGTTGATGTGATACAGTATACCACACCAACCACCAGGGGGTGAAAGAGAAGCTTTGGCTTCACTTTTGGGAGCGGTCATGTCAGACTTTATTGCGCACAGTTTCTGATTTGGTTGAGTTTAGAATGGATTATAAAATCATATCATGGTTTAGAATTGTCGCTTTGAGACTTCTGTACAATGTCTGTGTCAGAATTTATGTAAACAAAGATTGGCGTAATAAGCTAGAAATCACATATAGTGAATAGAATATGTTTACTCTGGCTTTTATCGTCAGTTCGGGGATTTTACCGTGCTAAAAAAAACCTAGAGCTGCCAAGATCGAACAGCCTCAGTCCCGAATATCTGACGCCACCTTCTGAAAATCAATCCCCACAGACCCACTTGTGGGGATCAATCCCCACCGATCACTGACTCATAATCAGGCAATAAACAGACTTCAGAGTTTTATTTCTCCTGTGTTCAGAAGGAATCTGAGTAGATCGGTGACGACCATGTTTTTCTAGAGAATGCACAAACGTAACACCTTTTGAGTTTTAATGACAACTGAGGGCTAACATAAAATCTCCTACATTCAATGGAGGATTCAGTTTACTGTTCTTTGAGTGATTGTCAAGTATTTGACAGCATCCACCATTTCACATGTCAATGACATTTTAAAACTGTGTTATAAAATGCTTAAATAAACCAAAAGGACAGAAAACAAAGTATAGAGAAATAGATTGATTTTTATATGTTTTTAATTTAAATTAATTGTTTGGTAATATCTCAACATGATGCCAAACAGACAAATCTTATGAAAGAAAATGTTTGAATATTCTACATATTTTTTTCATGTTGTTCTTTAAAAGTCCATCCTCAGCATTCTCCATTTGCAGCCTTATGTCTAAAAAGCTACATTTCAGAGTTTCAGTGGCACACATGCTGCTATTCTCTCCTCCCTCATATATAAATAAAGATACTAGGTTCATGCATTTAAACAAAAACAAAAATACATGAACACTGGCAAATAAATACCAGGGAAAGAAAAAAATCACAAAAATCAAAAAATGGAGGTACAGAAAAAAAGCTTCCCTCAGCAAACTGACTGTGTGTGAAACCCTGTGTCGTCATTGGCTGCTGGTCGGTGACGCTCTGAATTGGCACAAGGTGCGTGTCAGTTAATGACATGATCAGTGCAACTTAAGTGGTCAAGTGGCCTGTTAGATTTGTGTGTGTGTGTGTGTGTGTGTGCGTGCGCATATGTGTGTGTGAGCAACTTCCCATCCTGCATCACTCGCCTGGATTCCCTCTGTCGTGTTACGGACTTGCGGATAAAAACAATCTTCATCTAATATTTTTCCATGACATCAAGTAATGTAAATTACGACGGGGTGTTGCTATGTAGTCTGTAATTACACATCAACCCCCCCCTCCTCCTCCTCCTCCTCCTCCTCCCCTTCTTCATCAGTGGTTCTTATGTGCAGGCCTCAGTCTGCTCTGCTCTGCCTCCTCCACCTCCGGCTCCTCTCCGCTCGGCTCGGCTCCGCTGCCGCAGCTTCTCACTCGTCCTGTTTGAAAGACGACTGCTGCACCCTACAGTTTGAAAACCGTCTCTCACCGAGAGGCTGCTCAGCTCTCCCAGCGCTCCTCATGCTCTGTCCGCCATCTATCTCTCATTTTTAAATCACACACACATAGAAAAACTACGATGGTAAAATATATATAATAGATCCACTGATTAGATTTACAGCTTTAAACTGTGTCCAGCTCTTCAATAATTTCTGCTCTCCTGCTTTCACTGGAGAGTTCTTGTCCTATAATGATGTAAATGAAATATCAAGGCTTTGCCGCCTTAATGAGTCAAGGAATCTGGGTTAAACTGAGGAGATTTGGAATATGTTGGCGAGAGCATCATCATATTTGACAATGCTTACACACTGACACAAACTATAGAAGCATATCTGCTCGACTGAAGCTCACTTTGGACAAATCAAGGCAGAATGTGTTGTTTTTCTTCCTTTATCTTTGCTCTCTGTCTGATTGTGACTTTACTCATAAAGTTTTAAATACACATCTTAAACCTTTATCAAATTAAAATTAATAGATACATAGTCCATACAAGTGTAATACAGCTTTACAATCCAGCATAAGTAATTATCACAATTAAACATGAAATAAAAGCCATAAAAATATGAATGAAATATTCATAGGAAAATAACCATGTTTTATTTTAAATGATCATTTTAGTGTTAATTTTCCTTAAACTCGAGAAAAGGAAACTGGATTAAAATGAAATAGAAGTTATGATTATTTTTTCTTTTTTCATAATCTATGTTATATCCTCTCCTTTTAATGTCCCCTTTGTATTTTATATTGATTGTTAATATTAATTTCATATCTTTTACCTCGTAATATTGCAACGCTCCCTTAAAAGATATATTTTTATGTTATAGTTTTAGATTCTGTTTCAGATGCCTA